>CM060950.1:64276774-64320843 GCA_030765055.1 Mantis religiosa
GCCGTGTAGTACCTACTAATATTTCGGTCTACTAATAAACGAGATAACAATAGAATGCAGCGCTCCTTCTTGAAGGTCAGTACGCCTCAACGCTTTGTCAACTACACAAACACAAAAGTGGCAAAATGTTAAAAAGTGTCAACAAATAATACTTAATACGTTCAACTCTTTCTTTCTGTTAGCCCTACTTACAGTGGTGTATGGGGATTCTTGTTCCTCTATCCCTTAAGGTGGGCCTGAGGAACCGAAACTATGGATCCGATGGAGAACCAGGATAGGTGATCATCCCGATGCCTGGTGTGAGGGTGACTGAAGTGGATGATAAGTGTGAAGGCGAGATGAGTGATAGGAAAGATGATGACGGAGTAACTAGTGGAATGTTGGTGGGGACCACCGGAGGACTCGAAGAACACATTCCCCAGCTTGTTGTCCACCACAAATCTCACTTTGCGGTCGCCTGGGAGCGAACCCAGGCCGCCTTGGTGAGAGTCTAGCTGTCTAACCACTCAGCCACGGCGCGGTCTTGTTCAACTCACTATAAGAAAAATGCGCGTGCTTGCAGTAGTTGATTTTACGAAATTAACATACGCGTTTACAGCTGTTTTAGTGAAAAGAGTAACTAGCGCGCGCAGGGAATATAAACAGACTGATTTCAGTACGGCAGCTGTGTCATTGGTGGGATGGGATTTCAGTGTTGCACCTTTGTGAGGTTGTCCATTACTGTAAGTAAAATGTTAATTTCCTACATGTATATAATATCGATTTTTGCTTCGTGTTGCAGTTTGACTCCGATTTTCACGCCAGATACCTTTTTGTGGTTAAAACAATATTAAGATGGGAGTGATATCAGCAAGCATGTGTAAATGGGAGAAGCTGTTAGATGCGAACTACTTTGGAGCGGAAAATAAGAAGATTTCGTTTACATGAGAGGCACTCTGGTTTGGAATGGACAGTAGTGGACCTAATAGCGTCCTTATATAACTTCCTTTTCCCTATTTTGAGATCGGCATATTCACTCATTTCCTCAATATTAAAAGATTCCTCAATCCTCTGCTTTGGTTTCCCCACATTGTGTGCTTCAACTATCTTTCATTCCACATATGGCACATTTTTCTAAATTCCTTCTCTCTCTTACACCTTTCTATTTACTTCCCCTGTTCTGGCCTATGCAATTACTTTCCTTGCTGATTTATTCTTTTGTCTATGTACGTCGTCATTCACCATTCTGGCTTTAACCGGGTCCAAATGACCTCGAGAAGCATTTCTCCCTGTGGATGGTCAGTAATTGTTTGTCCTTAAAGTACCAAATACTTCCTGAATTTCAATTTAATTTGATTCCACAGGTTTATTTATTTTAATTTCCTATCTGTCCCCTACCAGCACAACCACTTTAAATCGTTATTTTTAAGAATAATTTTGCAATGTTCTCCTGTGAAATACAAAATTATTTCAGAATATATTATTCTGCCATATTGCCTAAGCTAAGTCAGTAGTTTGTAATACTTGCCACTATTTTTCCTTTACTCACTGCTGTTATCAGCCATAAGCGAGATTACCGTGTGCGGGCAACAGAAGCCAAACAAATAAGGGATTTATATGAAACACTTTATTATGGATTATCCGACAGTGAAGATGGCGTTTATTTGTGTCCATGTTACGTGAATACAGAAACTTTAATTTTCAATTTGTTAGTTTTTCAATCTGCAGCGTGAAGTATCGGTTCGCCAATAGTATTTTCAGAAATACATTTAAATAGTAAAGGAATAACTCACCTATTTGATATAAACAGTGGCTAACTAATGACCATTATTGCTGGTGACCACTCACTTAGACCACAGGATTCTGTAGTTTCCCTAAGTAGTCAGAGAATCCCAGGCTGGTTCTTTTTTACCCTGACATTCCTGTTGACCATTTCCTTCATAACCATATGCTTCAGGATTAAAGAACCAGGCGACGATGTTCGGCATTTTGCGGCTGGTTGGTGCTAGTATGCTTTTTAAAGGTTTCGTCAGTTTGAGATTTTGGAGCTTGTGGGTAGACTTGAGCGGTGGTGTATGCGTTCAATTTGGAATCGCTTACAGTTCATGCAATACTTCTCTCCGCACTGGTGCTGCGTTTTTCTGTTTCTTGTACTATACAGTTTATCGTACTTTAAACAGGCCTTTTCAAGATCACATACGGATAAGTGCTTAAAATAAAAGGCTCCTTTCTTCAAGTGGCTTTCGAAGCACTGCTGCCCATTAAACCGCCGGTTACAAGCATCGGCATGGCACGCAGGTTTCAAAATTGGGATGGTAGTCAAGGTGACATTTAGTACATTGCCGTCACACTTGTGCCTTTCCTGTTGGACCTTACATGGAACACTGCAGTATCTGCAGTACCAACGACATTTGAAAGCTTTGTGCAATTGAACAATAGCATTAAAATGACCTTCGTGGTATATGATATCAATACATTTATCGGTAAGCGTATTTGGTTTGCACAAAACATTTTTTCCGATATGATCTCCGAACACTGTAATGCAATACCCGGGTAAGACGTCTTCAAAAGCTTTCACATCGTCCAAGGAATATAGACTGGCACACAGCTTTTGCTCTATCCAGTTGCATATACTCGCTCTTCCGAATACTGAGGTAAGCTTCGTCATGATCAATCTTAGCTTTGCAAACTGTTATGGCTATAGCCAAACACATTATGTCTGCGTTTCTATTATTCCTTTATTCGTTTTGCATTCATCACACTTTTTGAAGCACGAACTCAGAACTTCCTTCGTCCAAACACAGTTTATTTTAAGAGGCCCCATTCATTAAAAAGTCCTTGTTACTTTGCATAACTCGCTCAGTAGAGCGCAAAAGACATCCGGGTCTACCTGGTCAAATTTTCGAACGCTCATGTTAAATGGTCTATCGGGATGTTCACCATCCGTTATCAATATTCCCAGCCACCCTGGCGATTTTTGTAGCAGGTTCTCGTTAACAAATTGTAAACATTTCCGAAACATGCCATGAACACAGTCCCTTGGATCTGCACCGTCGGGTATCGAACGCACCACTATATCGGTTTCCGAGTATCCAGAATACGTGTTTTTCATCATTCTTTGCCTATGTCCTATAATATCAAATTGCGGTTCCTCTCTTAACTCATCCTCCTCTTCACCTACCTGACCCTCCTCTCTCCCCTCATCCTCCTCGGGTTTGGTTTCCACGTCACCCCCGAACTTTCTAAGTGCCTTCTCCTTCTCCTAGGATTTGGGTAGCACATCAACAGGAATAGGTATATCGTACTCATTCACGGAATATTTGGATAAGTCTTCCTGCTCCATCTCTCCTAGCTTCAAATACCGTGCGCGCTGTCTCTCCCCACCTTTCGTACTCGAAGTTACGTAAGGAAAAGACCCACGCGTGCCTGGGAGCGTGAGAAATGCAAAGGCAAACGATCCAATCAGCAGTGGGATTAAGTTTCTTGATATAGTTTGCAATGGTTTAAGTTTGCAGAATCAGCAAGATCTTCTATCGTGAGATCTGCAACGTCATCACCGCACAGGAAGTTGTGTAAGCAGAAACACCCACGCATGCCTGGAAGCGTGAGAAATGCAGAAAAATGTGAAATGTGTAGTGTTTAACGCCCACTTTTACTACATACGGCACCGCAGACGGTGACACTGATGATACATGAGATGAAGATGGAGCACCGGTAGAATGAGATGGCGGGGGAAACCGGAGGTCCCGGAGAAAACCCACCCAGTGCCGTGTTGTTGCGGTTGCCTGGAATTGAACCCGGGCCGCCTTGGTGAGAGCCAAGCGGTCTAACCACTGAGCCACGACCCGGCCTGAAAAATGCAGAGGCAAACAATCCAATCAGCAGTGGAATAGCGTTTCTTGATATAGTTTACAATGGTTTAAATTTGCAGAATCAGCAAGATCTTCTATTGCAACATCCGCTGCTTCATCAGCGCACAGAAAATTGTGTAAGCAAAATCACCTACCCGTGCCGGAGAGTGTCAGAAATGTCAGGTGAGAAATTCATGTGAAAGTGTCAATTAGAAGAACAAGGAGAGAAATTCCAGCGAAAGTTTAGCTTAGAAGTCGCTGGTGAGAGATTCATGTGAAAGTGTCGATTAGAAGAACAAGAAGCGACACCCATGTAAAAGCGTAAATTGGAAGAACGTGGTGAGAAATTCACGTGAAAGTTTAACTTAGAAGTCCGAGGTGAGAAATTCATGTAAGAGTAATTTAGATGAACAAGATGTGAAATTCATGTAAATGTTTAACTTGGAAGCCTTAGGTAAGAAATTCATGTGAAAGTGTCAATTAGACGAACGAGAGAAATTCATGTGAAAGTTTAACTTAGAAATCTGAGGTAAGACATTCATGTCCGAATAATTTAGAACAAGATAAGAAATTCATGTGCCTGTGAAAGCTTTTGGAACAGGTGAAAAGTTCATGTGAGAATGTAAATTAGATATTCCTTGTTATTTTGTCTAAATTTTTGCAATATTTCTCTCCTAGGAAAAATGATTTGGAAAACCTTTGTTGAAAATTTAAACGAAATTACTTATAAGCTATCTCAAAAGCACGTAAATGTCATGCACTCAAAACTGATTATAACTTAGAAGAACAAGATGAGAATTTCATGTGAAAGTTTAACCTAGAAGCCTGAGGTGAGAAAGTCATGTGAGTGTAAATTAGAATAACGAGGTGACAAATTCATGTGAATGTTTTAATTAGAAGACTGAGTTCAGACATTCATGTAAGAGTAATTTAAAACAACAAAGGGAAAATCATTTGGAAAACTTTTGTTGAAAATTTAAACTAAATTTCTTGTAAGTTATCTCAAAAGCACGTAAATGACATGCATTCTAAACTGATTATTCCTGTAATTCATGTTAATGGAGTTGAATGTATATTTTCATCGAATGGCATGAAGCCGAAGCTGCAAACTGCAAGCTCATATATACACACACCTGCAGTGGGACAATTTTGCAATTTTGTGATTTTTCTGTAACCCGGAAATCTGACCGTTTTAAATGGTTGAAATGCTCACATAAGCGGTTTGCTTTTTTCTAGAACCAGCGGACGTTCGAGTTAAAAGCCAAGACCACAAATATTCCAGAAATTTATCCGATTAAAATACAGGAAACTGCCTACGTTTTACTCTCACGTCACTACCTCGCCACGTTCTTCTAATTTGCATTTTATTTCCCAGTATTTCTTTGTTCCAGCTTTTTTCCTACTAATCAGAAACGCTTTCATTTCCACCAATCACACGTCTGCCATTACCCTTCTTGACCAATCAAAAACATTCCTATTTTAACCAATCAAAATCTTACATGTCACTTAGTGCCTTATTTTTAATAATGATCTCACCTGATTTTCTTCCTTTTGATCCTTGGACGCCCAACTGTAAACTTGCCAATCTCCATTCCTTCGTCTAAAGTCACGTGACCTTTACTCCAGTGTATTCTTAATAAAAATAAAAACGATAACCTCTTTTAGACCATTTCCAATGCATTAAATCCACTCCGTCACCACCCACCAAGCTCGTCAGTTCGTGAACGCCTCCGGAGGATGCAGCCAGTCCAGAGGGTGCCTGGTGTGTGGCAGGGGGTGCACGGGGGATGCAGAGAGTCAAGAGGGTGCGTGGGGGTGCCTGGGGGTTGGTTGCAGATGCAGAAAGTCCAGAGGACGCGTGAGGTTGGATATGGGTGCGTCAGGGGATGCAGGAAGTCCAGAGGGTGCGTGGGATTGCGCGGGGTGGATGGGGTACGCAGGGGTGCGTCGGGGATGCATAAAATCCATAGGGGGTGTTGCGGGGGTTGGATAGGTGTGCGTAGGGTTGCATCGAGTGGTGGGTGGCAGATGCAGAGTCAAGACGATGCAAAACAGCATCTCCTACAACAAACCACAAATCGTCCTAATACGCCTCTAAACTTTTGCGTGACTTTTTCAAGGTCAAATGGTCCGAACTTCAAGGTCAAATTGTCTGATCCAACTCTTAACTACTGTCGAGTTAATAATGGAGTTACTTCTGCAATAATCAGAAATATTTTGCATTGCTCTTCCGAAGACTTTGTAGCTCGCTTGCGTTCCAACTTGGTCTGTATAGAACGGGCGTCTTTAAGTGATCGCAATTGCACTATTTGAACTAGCGCGCCGAGAGCGGTGGTAAAACAAAATACGCCTACAAAGCGCATTAATTTGATGAGTCGCTCCAGGTGCCTAACAAGAAGAAGAAGGCTGAGAAAATCCTTTGCTATAACAAGCATGGTAACAGGATATGGAAACCCGCCATACTTGTTAGCGTGCAGTTGTTAGCCGTAAAAGCTATTGTTAGCAGTATTCTTAATCAGAAGTTACAGAATAGCCCTGTATAACTTATAATTTTTAACAGACACGTGTTTGCATGTATATTACTTTCCTGCAACTCTTGTGATTTTGTTTGAGTTGTTTTGTTGTTGGTTCAGTTAAACCAACTCCATATTTCCAGCTAATATATAAAACTTTTGGTTCAGGTAAGTAAATCATATGTTCCTGAAAAACTAGAGCACTCCTTAGGAAAAGCTTCCAGAGAAGCAGAATTAGCCATGCATTTAGTTATAGAGGATTACTGTAAAATACTTTGTGCATACAAAACGTTCACTGTAATGTAAACATAAAGGTACGGACAATCTCCTTTATCAGCTTACTGTTGCACAAACCATTCTTGAAAATGCTAATTAATTTATTTACTTCATATTAATCGATATAACCTTTATATAAATACTGGTGCAATGCTGGTACAATGGGAATACAAGAATTTAGCAGTTTAAGTGATAGCCAGATCTTACCCTTTGCTGATCACCATTAGAATTGGGAATTTTTATCTGAATTTCTTTGAAATTTGATGTATGGGATATATTGTTGCAAAAATAATACACAATAAAATTACTAGGATCTGTTAGAAATTTGGCACACCCTGCTTTCAACATAGAAATACTTTTACAGTACTTCTGGCAAAAATATTGCACGGCACCTCACTTTTAGCTAAATATAGACATCCGGCTTTTACTTCTTTATCGAGTGATGCTGTAGGGGAAAATAGTATCTTCGCAAAAATGTCAGAAGAACACTGATTTTTCTTTCTCTATGCGTCAGCATCATAATAAATAACTGAAACGTTGTTCTGTAATTACAACACATCCTACACATGGAATAAGGCCTAGATTGAACTTCTACGTGTTTCATTTTCCATCTGTGTGTCGGTTACTGTACTGATATTGTTGTTGTCATCAATAGCATCTTCCTCATTATCGCTGAATTCTAAGTCAATTAGATTTTCTGCCATCATCTGGCACTTCATCAAGAAATATTAACAACATTTATTATACAGTTAACCAGTTTTCATAACCCTACACATTATGCAAATAAAAAACTAAGTTTCCCTCCCTTCAATTTATTTTCAATCGCTGCTGCCTGCCGAAAGTACGGCTAGTTTGTGTATGGCTGGCGTAGCGTATTCTATAATGTCATATTCGTTAAGCGTATCAATCTTCTTAATGAAATTTCAGCAGTAAATCTCAGAATAGTTGTATAATTTTTAGACCGGACTCAAACCACATCATCAAACGTCCATGTACACAGCGAGACTCGAACCCAGGACACTTTTATGGAGGAAGGTTGACACTAAATATCTTGTTCATTATTACACACTAAATACCTGCAAAACACACGACATTGCCAATATAACCGATCATCACAATACACCAAACTTCTTCTTCGGGTGTTGGCGGACGGAGGAACAGTCCGAGATGGGTCAAGCGTGTACCTGCCCTGGATAAGGCTTAACCACGTAGCATAGCCCACTCACATCCCTTAAAGCCTAGGCACTCAGTAGGATTCTTACGCATTTAAGCGACCGAGCGGTGTTTGCCTTTTTTGCCGCTTGGAGCTCTCAAAGCTGACCCATAAAGTATCTCCTTGTAGCCGTCAGTGGCCTTGCCGACATTTAGTTTTGTGTTGACAGTTGAACCAATTGTATGGTCTCAATTAGCACTGAAAGTGAATTTTACATGAAGCGCTGTTGACAACAATCTAAGTTAAGCGAACAAGAAAACTGGGCATAAATAAGAGAATATAAGTAATCGTAAGTATGAGCACAACATGTCATTGTTTATTATTATTACTTTTATTGTTGTGGCGTAAATGGTGGCAGTTCATTATCTAGAAGGTAGATTTTCCATGACAGCTTTATAGTACAAACATTTACAATAGACAGCACTATATTTCAAAGCTCTCCGTTTTTCCAAGGTCCAGGTCTCCGAACCATTCATAGCAATGCTCCAAATGTAAGAATTGCGTATTATATTATATTATTTTATTTTATTTTTATTATTTTTATTATTTTATCATCATCATCATCATCATTATAACAGCAGTGATAGCAATAATTACAGCAAACAGCATAGCAGCAATTATGAGCCCAATACTTTGTATTTCAGATGGTGTATTGTTACTTACCCTTCTGTAAAAGTAATAAAGGAAAATCAAAAGGTATCAGTTTCCATGAATTTCCAGTAGAAGAATTACGTAAACGATGGCTAAAGGCTATATCGCGCTCTAATTTCGTGGTAAATGATAAGTCTAATTCAACAGTCGTGTGCAGTTTGCATTTTACTGAGGACGACTCTAAGCCAGGCTGTAAAATTAAACTGCTGAAAACAGGAAGTATTCCAGGCATTTCTCCGAAGTACCAGATTATAAATTAGTGAAACAAGCAACGCCAAGGCAACAAATTTAAGAAATACGCTTACACACACAAAGCAGAAAACGCAGATGCAGTTCTAGCAGAGAAAGCGTTAATAGTGCTGCTGATGTTCATGCGCTGGATCATGTCACAGATGCACGTACTTATAACTGCGCTGCAATTCAGACTTAGGAAGACATAATTTATAAATTAAAGAGATTGGAAAGGAAGAATAACACCTTGAGATGTAAATTATGGCGAGCAAATAAAAGGCACAAAGAATTTGTAAACTTTATTATGAAACCAATAATTTTCATAAATCATTTCAATTATTGATAAAATACACCACTGTACACTGCAACACAGCTTCCAAACACAATAATCGCAATATTGGGCGAATTGGACAACACTAAAGGTAATGTGAATTTCCATCTTATAAGACCTACTAACGTATATTGTTAATCTACTTTTAACCGTTTAGGAGGTTTTATAGTTAAAAAGTAGCGGCCGAATTCTCTTTTGCCACCTGTATTACTAAAGTGCCTACCGCCAAGTGTACAGCATCCCTTGTAAGTCTAATATTCAAAATGGATGAAAACTCCTCGTTCTATTACCCAACTCCACAGTTTGTTTCTCTTTTGGCAGCTATAGAGAAATTTATAACAACTGCTGTACCTAAGCAGTTTGTGTGACAAAAAGCCTAGAGGAATACATAATGCCAGCAAAGCAACATTGTTCTTAACTCGTGTGTGCTGAGAACTGAAAGCATTCAGAACTGCTAAGTGAACTGATATGGAAATATTATTTCCTGTTATATTAAGGTGCATTGCTTATGCGACAACGGAAGTGTTTGAAAAAAGGTAAACTCCTAAACGGTAAACCACTGCATCGGAAAGTTCTGCTTCTGTAATGTCAACACATTGCAGCTGTACGCTGGAACAGGGTTGCAGAGGGGTCATCAGCCAGCGCCATACGGTGGGTAGTGGAGAAATCTGTAACTTTTAGTCATAACACTCCAGCTGGTGAGTGCCAAGCCTTAAAGGAATGTGAGCGGACTATGCACGTAGTCACGGGATATGGATGTTGCAGGGTGTGGGTGAAAATTTAGGTAGGGGTTAAAAGGAAGGTAGCATATTACTCCTCAACGCCTGCAAACCCGGCTGCAACGGCCCTCGTGCACCGCTGATGGATTAATTAATCAGGAAAAGAAGTTGCAATTTTGATATCAAGGCAAAATCTTGGGTGGGTGGAATTTGCTTTAGACTGGTGTAAAAGCCATGTGGTTAATGGTAGTGCCAGCAAGCCATGCGGTGAAGCCGGTAACCCTTTAGACGACGTATGCGGCGTAAGTAGTCTCCAAGGGATCTAACCAGGACGCTCTGATGGAGTGGTATTCTAGCGTAGAATTCAGTGGCCCGGCACCTAATTTCATCTTTCACATAGTGGAGAGATGAGGCTTCATGAAGTAGTCTCTCAGGAAACCTTCTGTATACAGAATAGATAATCCGAAGGCATATATTCTGTACACGTTGGAGCAGTAGTAGGTTAGAGCCTGCGGCCATATCCGAGATTTCACACGCATAAAGCATGATAGGGAGTGAGTGAGTGAATGTGGTGTTTAAGGGCCCGTCGACAACAAGGTCATTTGGGCCCCGCATGATAGGGAGGACTAGAGCCTGAAAAAGTAGCTTCAGGGGAACGAACATCATGGACCGCAACACAAAGTATAGAGAAGCCGCGGCTCCGCACGCCCGATGCGACAGCTCCCGAATATGCTCCCGAAAAGTTAGGCTCTTATCCAGTTTCACTCCCAAATATTTCATTAAATTTCCCCACCTAATCCTTCGCCTAGAATAGATAAATGTGGGTAGTTTGGCGGGAAAGCGGCGCTTGGTAAACATGATGACTTGGCTTTTCTCCGCATTGATGGGCAATCGCCAAAGCCTGCACCATTCTTAGAGAAGGCGGAGGAGTCGCTGATCGGGGTTGAAGGCTCTGCGGGGATGTTTTTGCACGTCGTCAGCATAATGGTACAGGACAGGACACCAAACGCCATCGGGACTTGGAAGTACCACACAGACATTTGATTAGTATTCTTTCAATGGATTCATAATATAGCAAAATTGTAAAAATATATTTTTTAGAATGTGTTCTTTAATGGACAAGCCATAATAAGTAATTATAGGTTTACAGAAATCAAAGAAAACGTCATGGTTTAGTAACACTTGTTCACATCTATAAAACACACGCGAATGAACTGAAGTTTACCGACACCTATCGGTTGAGAGTGCAACTACAACAGGTTTGAACGAAACTTAGAAACAGGGAAAACATGATGGCCAGACACTACGTAAGTGCTGTTAGTGAGCCTTTATGTAGGAGGGGGGGGGGCATAAAGGATTAGGAGCTAGTGTTATGTGATGCCTTCGACATTCTATTCAGATAGCCAGAGCATAAAAACAAACAAATAAGCAGTTCCTTTTAGAAAAGAGTATGAGTGTTTTAAAATTTAAACCAATAACACTCTGTTATTCTAACTTTCTATCTAATAACCTACTTATTCTGGAGTATCCTGAAATTACTTTTTATTTTTTTCACAAACAGTTCTACATACATTGTGTCCTTTAACGAGAACTTACCGTTTTCTGTTTTCCTATATCTTAGAATTTACCAGTTATCCAAAGATTATCCAAAATGAATGGGACTTGAGGCTATTATCAGTATACCCAAGTAATACATTTTGTTTTTCATGGGAAAATGTTAAACATATGGCAATTTAATCAAAATTGCTGGAGCCAAGTTTGAAAAATCAAAATTTTGAAAATGTTTCCATGTAAAGAGTATTCTTCGATGAGGAGATATATTTGGATGCTTCTGAACTTAAATTCCAAGTTTGTATTGCACCGTCTTTTGGTTTTTATGTTCAGCTGTTTAAATTACGGAACATTTTTTTCTGAAAATGCTCATTTTAGAGCAAGTATCCAAGTTTTGGGTGAAATTCGACACTCTCTAATTACTATGTGAGTGGAAGATAAAATAAAAATCTATGCAATTCAATACAAACAGCTTCATAAGGCATCAAGGATGTAGGTATACATTACCTACGAAAATGCTAACTCTGCTCTGGAACATTTGGCCTTCTAAACGTACGCTTCAACAAACGTGCTAGTCAAACCACAGGTATTCATTTATTAGGTGTGTGAAACTGAAGGTCAACACAAGGATCTCATACGATAACAACGTACAAATTTCTAAATCTCCCACCTAGATTACAAACACCTGTGACACGTCCTTCTCCTGATCAACATCATCACGCAACATAGATAATAGTGTTTTCTATGGAAAACAATTGCATTGAGCACACCCATTTATGTGATTTCAAAAATGAATACCTTCATTCCTACTCATTCGAGAACTGTATATATTAATTGAGGTTTAATTCCAATGTGGTGTATACAAAGTTAAATGCAAGCTTTTAGGTAGTTATAGATATATTCCTATACTATTTTTACTGCTTTGAGAAAGTGCTCCATAAAATGCAGTTATTTTTAACGTTATTTGTTACGATTATGCTCGTTAATATCCTATTATAAACTGTAGAAATTATGTTTCAGGTATCCTGCAAGTCTGAGACAAATGAAATATTAAATGTCATACTTTAATTATTATTCAAAATGTTACACAATGATTACTTTTATTTCCTCACCGATCGGGATCGCTCAGGCGGTTTCGTCTGTCACCCGCATTTGGGAGGTCCGGATTCGATTCCCGTGGCTAACCTAACTAATCCTTTTTTCAGGGGTATTCCCGGGTCGCTAGGTGAATGCTGGGTAAGTTAGTTACATCCCCCGAATTTCCTGTCCCTTCATTACATCTCCATTATCATTTCATATCACTCTTCTCTGGAGAAGGTAGAAGTGCCGGCAGGAGTCTCGACGCTGCATGGCAGGATGATATGCTCCTAGAGAACACTCCCTCCTTCGGTAGGACGGTCTCAGGTCTCCAAGATGACCTGATGGGCCGTTTCAGGACCACGGTGGGTGAGATGCCGGTTGTGTTGTCCTGCCTGGGAGTTTACAACTGGTAAATATTACGGACCCTTCCCTCTGCCCTGTCGTGACTCCTTGTGTGGGCCTCCTTCTGTCTCCTCTCATATCATTCTTTCTCCCGGGGATGCCTCTTGGGGCATATGTACAATAGATTAAGACTGGTCGCAGTGTCGAATCCCCGCCGTACCATAATCCAATCCAATACACACATTTGAATTGCTATGTCACATGTTCTGAAAGGTCGTACAGTTATAAAATCCACTTAGAACTGAAGTTGAAGGTTTGTATGGCTTATAACACTAAAATAATATTTTTATATTTTGTCAATTTTGGGTCTCTTTAACTGAAGGTTAACCTTACCAGAAAAACAGCTTTGTATTTTTTCTGAGGTGCTCTGATTTAGATGAAAATAACCAAATACAATTGAATATTTATAAGTTCTACTGGAATACAAGACAATTAATCCATAACCCAAAGTATTTTTTCAATTTTAATTTAATTAAATGTTTTCCTCAAAATTTATATAATTTTAAACTTTTATTTCTTACTCATGCACATTTATATTCATCATTTTTCATTTGCATGTTTTGAGTGCCACTTATTGTTAAAGGATTGAATTCCCAATGAGGTCATACAATTTGACTACAAGAAGGTCGTAAATGGATGTGATCAGGGAAGAAAGAAATGGAACATTTTTACTTTGGGTGCACCGAAAAGGTGCGCCATATAAACCTTTATTAAGGAAAGACGATGCTTTAAATTCTTAAATGACTTCAGAAATTCAGTTTTTAATTTTTCACTTAAAGCTGATGTTTAAGGTGTATAACATCAAATATCAATTGTATTATCCTAACCTAACTGGTCTTTTACATCACACCATTACTAAAATCCAATAAGCTAGAAGTTCTCGATTGACAGCCAGCCTAAGTAAATATTGCAATTTTATACTTCAAATCGTAACATACTCCATTGCCATTAGAATATGTGTATATATGTATATGCACAGTTCACAGTTACAGGTCAATATCTTGTTTAGATTTTGAATGACAGCATTTTAAACAAGGCAAGTGTAGAAGTTTCACAAAAATGAAGGATTTGGAAACACGAGCAGTGATTAAATGCTTCCATTTGAAAGGTTTAAGGTCTTAAGAAATCAAGGAGGAAATGGATAGCACATTGAAAGACTCTGCTACTTCATATTCAACGATTAAAGGGGGGTTGCAGAGTTTATGCTTTGGACGCCCTGTGTAAGTCACAACTCCAGAGATCATTGAAAAATAATCGTATAGAACTGGAAGACCACAGATTAAAGTTGTTTGAGATACCAGAGGCTGTAAACATATCAAACGAACGTTCAGGTTATATTTTAAGTCATGTTTTGGGCTTTTACTAGGCCTATGCAGGATGGGTGCCTCGTTTGTTCACACTTGATTAAAAAGTTGTAAGGTAAAACTATTTCTGTTAAGAATTTGGAGGTCTACCAACAATTGCAGTGAAATTTATGAGACTTATTACCGTGAATGGAACTCAGATACATCACTACACTCCAGAAAGAAAATCACAGTCAAAACAGTGGATTACGCCAGGTGAACCAACTCCAAAAAGGCAAAGTTAATTTTGTCAGCTAACAAAGTTATGGCGAGTGTTTTCTCGGATGCTCAAGGAATTATTTATATTGATTACTTGGAGAAAGCTAAAAGTATCACTGGTGACAACTACGCAAGCTTACTGCAACGTTTGAGTGATGAGGTGAAAAGAAAAAGACCTCATTTGGCAAAGAAAAAATATTGTTTCTTAACAACAATGCTCCAGCCTATCGTTCAGTCATTGCAATGGGAAAAATATGCGAATTAAAGTTTGAATTGCTTGAACATCCGCCCTATTCGCCAGACCTAGCACCCAGTGACCCTTTTTTTTTTTTTTTTTTTTTTTGTAATTTACGCCCTCCAACGTTAAGTCATATCGGACGATGAATGGAATGGATGAAATGATGCTTAAATGAGCCGAAGGTTCATAGAGCTTAGAGTTACCCAACATTCGTCTTTCAGGATAAGGGAAAACCCTGGAGAAACCTTATCCATTTAACTTACCCTGGTAGAGTTCGTAGAATTAAAAGTCCAATTGTACAAACTCAACATGTTCTTTATTTCCACCAAATTACAGTTGGAACACTTGCCGATTACATAGAATTACTTAGCGCACACAATTACAATCCACCAGTTCGTCTGTCACAGGTCCATTGCACGCTCACAATTACGTACAACTCCTCTGATACACGTACACCGTCTTCCAGTCCGTTCGCTCACTCGGCGTTCCTCACGGCTGCTCGCCAAGAACTGACTGACTCGTCCACTGCAGACCTTATATAGGGAAGATCGCCGTTTCTGGAAAGTTCGCGGCTCGCACAATTATCCCGATATTTCCAGACGTCTGGTGGGAGGGGAAAGAGACGGTACAGGGCTCGTGCCGCTCTTCTAATCATCCCCTCAGTGACACGAGACAAATGGGTAGGCGTGTGCTCAATGCTTCCCGTCTGGCCCTACTGCCGGCCGGTTCTATCGGGAATTCCGACGTTCGGGTGACATTATGTTGAGAAATAAAGAAAAAATACAGGACTTAACAGCGGACCCTCATATGGGTCAGATGCCCCATTTATTCTTATTTATGCAACCCGCAGTTTATACATATAGTCTAATGTGAGAATATTGACATTTTTAGCACAAACACCATTATTGCAGCTCTGACCTTTTATTCGGTAATATAGGCACCCAGCAGTAATACTTACAGCCCTGAATGAAGACCAAAAAGCTGCGAAAAGCTTAAATAGACGACGATTATTCATGCATATAATACCAGCAAGGTGATAAACGAATGCTTTCTCAACGAGCGACATAGAATACGTGGCAGCTGGTTGAGATGTTTAGCTGTGGGCATATGGTGCTGCAAGGGCTAGGTTCGAAACGACGTCACATTATTTTGGTATTTCCCCCTTTAGTCTTTATTGTCTGTATTTTAGTTACCAGAATACAAACAAACAATAAAAAATAAACAAAATAAACATTAAAATTGTTTATCGTTGCTATTGATTCTCTTGTGAGTCAAGGACACACGAATGACAATTCGATAATTAGGGATAATGCTTAACTTTGTGGCCACTTATAATCTGTACCGTATCTGGTGTTCTTAACCATATTACGTAGATAACTTTCATTTTTTAAGAACATTAAACGTTTCAGGCTTAAATCTTATGCTTCACTTCTTCTACTGACAAAGGAGTTTTGAAAATGTTAACTTCTCGGTTAAACAGAGAAATAAATTGTCAAAATGTGGATTTAATCAACACAGTAAATATTCAAAATGACGACCCCGACAGTATTTGAGAGGCTTCAAATACTGAATACCTACATAGATAATGAAGCGTTTATTTACGCCAAACATTAACGTAGGAGCAAATAGCTTAAGTCACTTTGCATTTATGAAGTGTTTGAAACTTCGTTGAATGGGTCAACTACAGTACCGACTATAATAAAATATCTACTACGAAATATAAATTTATATCTATCTGCCAGTGGAAAACATGGTGATTATTGTATTTTACCAACGCATATAATGTTATAAAAGTGTTAATGGAATCACAAATTAAACTATAGGCCACAAGAGGTAAAACAGAGGGTAACAAAATTTCTGAGCTGAACACGAAAGATTGCAACCCAACTTGCAGTGCCAGAGTGGCGCGGTAACCTGAATAATACTATTTAGCCAACGATACCTTGCGAGCTGAGGTTTCTGTACGAATGCAACCTCGGACTCCCACTTCAAATCATTATACACCTTTTACAGCTTCATACAGTGTTCTGGGCTCGTTTTGGTAGCTTTAACGCAAATAAAAATACTGTATCCACAGTTACAATTACTGAATAAGTTAAAAACTGCCGTAATTTGTGACAGAATCACAAACAATCTACCTAATTCTTGGCACACTTTGACATCGCTGTACAACGAAAACATGCGTTGGCTGAACATTTAAACCCAATTGGCCCAACTGTGAAGATCTACCATTACATCAATTGATATTAAAATTGCTATAAAACATCTTAATCCCATTTAGACTATACTCTAAGTGCCACATTTCTGTAATTTTTTTCAAAAAGAAAGTGATGTAATAGCGTACGAAGTCAATTAAATCGCGTTTATCATCATCATTATCATTATCATCATCATCATCATCATCATCATCATCATCATCATCATCATCATCATCATCATCATCATCATCATTATTATTATTATTATTATTATTATTATTATTATTATTATTATTATTATTATTATTATTATTATTATTATTATTATTATTATTATTATTATTATTATTATTATTATTATTATTATTATTATTATTATTATTATTATTATTATTATTATTATTATTATTATTATTATTATTATTATTATTATTATTATTATTATTATTATTACTGTTATTATAAGATCTACGTCAGCAAAATGCAGGAAAATACAATGGAGAACAACAATTATTTGCCTATCCTTTTTTTGTAGGAGTAGGACAGGCACATTTGTCAGTGTAATTAACCTACAAACCGTTAAAATATTTTTCATTGCACATTATGTAATAAATTAACAAATTAGTGATTTCCAAATTAATATCACTTTAATTTCCTAACTTGCATAAATAAAGTAACCAGGCAGTAATCCACGTCAATTTTCTAATTCAAATTGCGCATACAATCGGTCGCTTAATTTGTATTTGAAAGAGAAATGCTTTGAGCGATGTAATTCAGTAAAAATGTACACTCTTATAAATGGTAGGCAATGTCCTCAAAATTGCTGTTTCAAGGTCTTTCATTTCTGTATCATTATGACAGGAAGCTTAATGCTGCATGAAAAATAAGATTCCAAAGAATAATGTTCAAACTGGTCCTTTGTTTTAGCATCAAAAGTGAGTATGTCACTTTACAAGAATACTTTTTCGTATTCTGTGAGAAAAGAACGTTACGAAAACCTGACATGAATTACCTCCTGCTTAATATCCATGAAACTGGTTTCAGGAGGAGGAGAAAAGTGGAATACCTGTTCCGCCAGTCTGAAGAATTCACGTGAGAGTTCACGTGTGTTTCAGACGTTCTCACGTGTTTTGGTGGTGTACAATTTTCCATAATTCTAGCATGACCAGGACCTAGGCTTTTTAATATGGTACCACTTTTGTGCTGCAACCAAGTTCCTGGGTCTGACTGTAATATAAATAAATCAGGAGAGCAGTCCGTATTAGGAATGAAGATGCCAAAAAGTTTAAAATAAAACTTATTTATTTATAAACATGATCTCCTTTTAGGGATATATCATTTTCTCAACGTTCCTGCCATTTTTAACCTCTAAAATATAGGAGTACTCAAGCTCTGCAAAATATGGCTCTGTGTGGACGAAGACGTCATTTGATCAAAATTTTGTTCCCGGGAGCCATTTGTTCATGTTTTGGTACAAGAAAAGTTCGCCGGGAATATAGGGGATGCGATAAGCATTTTATAGCGAAACTCATGCAAAATTCCGGCACCAAAACCGGATAAATATCCTGATGGTTATCATGATGAAACAGCACTTTCTTCTTCGCCAAATGGGGCCATGTCTCCAACGTTTTGTTGAATTGGGCCAATAATTTACTGTAGTGCTGTCCAATAACTGCTTTTGTTTTTCCCAAGAAGACAATGAGCATGACATGCTTTACAATCTAAAAAATGATCGATGGCACCGTTTCTGCGTTTTTTGTAACAGACTCATCGGAATTCACTCATTGTTTTCATTGTTGTTTGGTGCCCGGAGTATAATGAAGAATGCAGTCTCATAGACGGTGACAACTCGACGCAAAAGAGCTTTTGTATTTTGCTTAAATAACTCCAAAGACCTCGTTGACGTTAAAAGCCACACCCACCTGTTCTCTAATATGAGCAGACACGGCATCCATTGGACAGACAACCTTTCCGTCTCCCATTATCATTCAAAATATGAATTATCATTCCCGTGGACACACATATTGTCTCTATTACTTTACAAACTTCCATTCGATGATCAACGAGACTTATATAGTAGATATTTTCATTACTGCTTCCTCGATAACTACGTCTCCCGAACGACCTGGAGGCTCATCATCAAAAGCGGATGTTTGGCCACGTTTTCAACTCAAGTCGTTGAACCAATATCTTCTAGCTGCCATAGACGGCGAAGAGTTCCCATAAACAGCATCCAATTTCGCCTTTATCTCCTCGCAAGATTTCCCATTCAAAAATAAAAAGCGAATCACTGAACGATGCCTCACCTTTTTCCATTTTAGTGAAGAAACGTTGAACATTAATTGAAGTGCCTGCCAAAATCAAACTGACCCATGATTCAATACAACAATTCTGTTGGCGACGTGCTTCTAATATCAGTGCAATGTGGTAACATCAAATGGCCTTAGCAACGCCATCTAATGTGAAATACAGGTACCTATTGAAACACCCTCGTATAATATGTATACATTTCAGATACATTCGACCCAATTTGGTGGCATGTGCTTCGCTAAGCACTTTATATGTTTCCAGGTCGTAAACAGTTCAATAGTAGTTGCAACCAACGATCACGTAATAACTAGGCCTAGAAAGGGCCATTTACAGAGAAGCGAATCAAAATTCATCGGCGATTAACGCAACTTTTATTGGAGAAAGACCAATTAGTTTTTTACTAGAGATTATTCTCCCTTCAAATTTCATCAGCACATGTTTGATAGTGGCTTGATTCCAATCAGGAGTATATTTGGGGATCGAAAAGCCTTAAAGTTGGCTTACTGTGAATGCCGTTAACTTTTGTCAAATTATGGCATACCAAAATATTGTTAGTGTTCGTCATAAGTCAAGTACCATTTTTAGTTTTTCTCAACGCTATATGTATAAATTATGATTGAAACATATTCTTTCTTACTAAAATATGTAGTGCAAAGGTGCATCGAACTATTTGATTTAAAACTGTTTCTGAGCAAACAGAAATGTAGAAAGAACCTATTTTTGTTAGAGGTAATCTGAAATGTTTTTATAAGTGGCTTTATTTTGGCCACTTCAGAAGCAGAAAACACCAATAAACTAACCTAAAATAAGAGAGAATACTACTTTCTCCCGTTAAAGTAAGTCTTTTTTAACAACAGAAGTTTGATTTAACAGTTTAAAATAAGACGATGTACTGACGTCATGCTTTTGGCTCCGTTGTTGTTCCGAAGCCAAAACAGTAGATTCTTCTGATTTAAAAATCTTCCTATAGCATGTAAATGTCATATTAAAGGGAATTAATACAGAGGAAGGCAGAATTGCTCTTTTTTATAATTATGGAGAATTTTAAAGCAATTTCAGGCAAGTAAGGACTCCTGAATTTTTACCAAGTTTTGAAGAAACTTTTGATTAAACAGACTATTCAGAACTTCCCACTTCCTGTACTGAGTCAATTGCTAATCGCGTAGTTGGGAGCTTTCAGTTTTTGTTTCTGTTCTTGTTGTGGTCCACTTTAAGCTGTCTATTGAGTGATTAGAAATATAAGCAATGAGGCCGCAACTCTGTTTTTGGGGACCCAGTGCGATCCCCAACCGTAGCTAAAAGACCCTAATGTTTCTTGAGCGATTCATTTTCATCTATTTTAAGCTCCAATCAACAGATCTTCCGTTCACAAAGATATGGAAGCTTTGATTGTTGCCAATTGCTTTTCGGCCATCACTTTAACCCATACTAATTCGTAATTAATGTTTGTAAAACTTAACGAAATATCAAAGAGATTAGAGATTAATTACGTGGCCATTAGTATATGATTTGCTTTTTCCTACAACCCGGCATAGGTAATGGATATGATGAACCTTTGGGGTGCAGAGGAATGTGGTTGGGAAGTGCGGGGAATAAGGGTGAATGCTCTTAGTTAAACTACCAGAATATGATTACCTTGACTATTCCCTCATAAACATTATGCTTTCATAGTAAGGAGTAAGGGGAAGATAACAAAGGGGGACACTGCGACCTACACATATCTATTTTAGCTTACACTCCCATGAAGAAGAGAAGAAGTGAAAGAATCATAAGAGACAAAGTCTCGGGCAAATGGGCCACAGAGAGGCGCGGAATTTCCTTACATTTCCAAGTGTGCTGATTTGTCCTATTGTTGCAGCTGCCATACAGGGCAAACAAGCGACCCATGAACCTCACAGCGGTCCAGTCTCCACACGTGCATCCGCACCATCTGCCCAGCACCACAATATATTAGGAGCCTAGAAGCACACCTGAAATGTAAGGAGAAAATGAAACAAACGGAAAATGATGGAAAGGAAGTCATAGCATCAGAGTAAGCACCCCAGCGTTCGCGTAAATCACCAGGGGTAACCATAACAAATTCAAGTCAGAGTTCGCGGTCTACAGGAATCGAACCCTCTACCTCCCAAATGTGACGTCATCTCGCTCGGTGATTTCATAATAAATGCTTGCATCACTTCCACCCATACATATTGTGCTGAACATCAGGACTTTCCTATATGCTACGGTTTGTACTATGTTGTGTTGTGTAAATCTCTGTCCAGTTGTAACTGGTGAATCAGAGTGGATTATTATGTGTTTCAAATGGGATTATGTTTGTCCTTGAGCGCTACTAGGTGGACAACCAATCGGAATCCTGCGGTGTTCTTGTATTGCATTCCCCCTATGTGGTGTGTGGCGAGCGCCAAACTAATCAATCTCTAATAAACACTATTCGCGCTAAGACAAAATTTCGATTTTACAAAATTTGATCAATGAGGAAAGAGAGTATTTAAAATAACCGTAAAAACCATATTTTTAGCTCAAATAGTTCTAATACACATAAATAAAGAAGATACCATTATATTATAACAATGATTTGCGACGTAAGCACTGTAATGAATATCTTTATTAGTTGGCAGGTATGCGTGAACGTATGCTTGAAATTACTCAGAACTGAAACGTAAACATTTGACATGACGTGATAGAAGAAATATGTACTTCGAATAAGCCAAGGTGTTTGCTAAATTCGATGAGAGGAAGCAATACACTTCCTACTGGCCTAGCAGAACGTGTCTAGTCATATTATATCTTTGTTTATGAATGGTTCGTAATCTCTGTATACTCTAGAGGGTTCAAAGCAGTACGCAGAAATACATTATTCAGTTACTCTTCCATGAAACAGTGTATCAGCTGGATCAATAAGACACTATCCACCTTCCCCCTTACTACTGCCAGAACAATCCAATTGAGTTAATCTGGGCTCAAATTATGTTGCAAACAGAAATATGTTTAAATTGACCGACGCTGAATAGCTTATTCACGAAGAAATTGACAAGGAACACAACAAGACTGGGAAAACTGCACGAGACATCAGATAAACTACAAGAAGACGATGTCAGTACCCAGACGATGAAGACAATGACAATGACGAATTATCCCTTAACGTAAGTGCCATTCACAGTATATAGATGCACCGCTGGCATTTTCGTTGGATTAGAAAAATAAGTAATTCATAAACTATACTTATTTTTAAACTATGTACATACTTAAAACATGTGCGTAATATACGAATATCCAAGCTGTAATTGTGATTTCAACAACTACATTATTATAAAACTTTGGAAAATTCAGTTTACGTTCTCTTACGTCTAGCGCCAAGAAGACTCGCAAGTGTGCGAGAGAGAGGGAAATATTAAAAGAGTGGGGGGTAACGAGGTGGCAACGCTGATGGCTCTAACGCATCTGATTCGCTACAGGCGAGAACTCTTCTCGTTTGAAACACATAATAGTTAAGTGCTGGTAAACGCTGCTACACGGAGAAGCAATCTCTGGTAGACTCACATCACACACCCCCAATAAACACTGGTGTGTGGTGTGTGTAAGCAATAATATATAGAACAATAGACATGACAAACAACGCTCTATCTGTAAGCATTCAGCGCCACAAATTTCTTTATTAAAATACGACATAAAATTTATATATTTTTTTCAAATTCTCTAACAATGGGGATTGTCTATCTTGGTCAACGCTTTCTTTCTTCTTTGCATAGATAACTGAAGAGAAACCCCATCAGAATATTGCACAAAACACAACACTGCTTCTTCACATACTCCCCGTTACAATCATTGTAACCATAAAGCACAAGAAGTTTACAGTTTCAAAGCTGATTCCAGTAAATGTTGTACCCAATTACCAAAATATGTGCAATTCCGTTTTTAGAAATAAAACTTACCAAACATTCGATTAGAAACTTCTGTATACCTTTAAAAAGCAGTAAACTGAATTATCCATAAGGAATTAATACGCAAGAAATATTTTGCTTCCGCTAAACGAGATTATAAGAACAGTTACTTTAAAATCCACCGTTAACAAAAATTCTGCCATCTGTTCGGGCTCCAGGAAACGATGTACTTACAAAACTGCAAATTTTATAGAACTGGGAGGTGCTATTTCAAAATTATATCGCTAAGCTTTCCACAAGGATAATTTTGAAGACAATATAGACCTTAATGGATTATTAATAATTAAAGTAGAAGGAATGCTTTCTTCATTTTCGTAAAATACACACCACTAACCAGACAAAAACTATGTCGCTATTCGGCTTCGATTTCTCTGTCGCCTACCAATAATACATTACGGTCCAAAAGTCTTATCACCCCTTCCCTTTTTGTCACGTGTATTTTTTTCTCCCTTCCTCACCAATGCTGGTGCTAGGAGTTGCTCGGGTTCCCTCAGAGCCTGGCAGCCGTACCATTTGACCTGAGATACCAGGGTTGAGGGCTCGGCCCAACGCCTGGGATGATGAAGAGATGAATCATGGAGCAATTGGTGGAATGATAGTAGGGAAACCGGAGTACCAGGAGGAAACCCACCCCACCGCCACGTTATCCACCACAAATCCCACTTTACGGTCGCGTGATATCGAACCCGGGCCACCTAAGTGAGAGCCAAGCGGTCTAACTACTCAGCTATGGCGTAGCCTTGTGTGTATTTATACTCCACATTTCTTTTCAGATGGTGGACCTAAGTACCTATAGCGTGAAAGAACAGTTGCGGCAAATACATCGGCTTATGAAGGTCCACACACAGGGAAAAACAAAAATGTACAACTGGACTATGCTACACGATTCAATAACGAAACTCCACCAAAGCGAATGATTCCGCAATGCCAACAGAAACTCTTAAGAACCGAATCCATTTTGCATAGAATGGGGACAGTCCATAAACCGGACAAAAAATGTGTAGCTGTGGAATCACTGAGTAACTCTCCCAAAAAATAAAGTTATAGTGAAAATCATCTGAATTCAATATTCCAAAAACCATTATGCTGAAACATGGAATTAAAGGGTTGAGCGACAAAGTCGTAAAACTTGCTCAAGATTCTTTCTCTTTCTAATTAACGTCTCCAACGTAATTCATATCGGACGATCAATGAAATGGATGAAACGATGTTCAAATAAGCCCAGGCTCCATAGAGCTTACAGTTAAGAGACATTTATCTTTCAGGATAAGGAAAACCCCCGGAAAAAACTTCCAGATAACTCACCCTGACCGAGATTTGAATTTGGGACCAGTTGAAAGTGAGGCATATACGCTATCACCGCGCTACAGAGGCAGGCTTGTTCAGGATCACTCAATCTGTTTGTAACGCTCTCATAACACTGTCTTCTGAGACGAGCTTAACGATCTTGTTAGAATAGTAGTATTTTTTCTGGAGCAAAGTAATACCTTATTATTACACAGAGATAGAGCAAAATCACTCTCATGCTATGATATGGGCTATAATGTTTAATAGGCACCTCACTCGGCATTGTTTGACAGCACACTAAATCAATATTACCATAATGTTGTGGGAATAGTTTATTGCAGAACTCATACGACTGCTGAGAGTTGGCTCCAAAAGGATGGAACTCCTGTCCACAACTCCCTCCGTGCCAGATTTCTTGAATGAAATGTTACCTCAGATATGAATAGAGAAAAACAGTGGGTAAGCCAGCACGGATCGGGTGGTCTCTGATGCCATGCTACAGTACCTTGCAGGGAAGAATTAAATAGTATGTTGCGAAACAGCAGTTACAGAAAACTGAAGATATGAAGCAAGCTCAAAGGAAGGTATTAAGGGAAATCATAGTATTTGTGCGGCGGAAAATTTTGCATAGGATATGGCGACGCCCCAGTTTTCACCGCCACAATGACGCTGCCCATGTTGATGTTCTGAGTCACTAAATAAGCTGTAACTTAAAAACATGGTCACATATCTACTACATGTACAAAAATAATGTATATCTACGTACAAAGCAAAGGGATCTCGACGCTTTCGAGACAAACTTCAGGTAAAAGGAAGGACTGGCTTCCACTCGAAAATTCCACATTGAGATTGCACCACAAATATGTACACATTATGGTCCATGGACCCAAAGAAGACATTTTTCACAACAACAAAAATTGTTGTCTATACGTATATGAGAGCGAGAGAGAGAGAGAGAGCGCGCGCGCGCGAGAGAGAGATAGGAGTTGAACAGCGTAAGTTAAATGTTATAGTAGATTGAATAAAGCAGCTAGATCATGCCAAAACGACTTCTCTGGTGCATAAAGATAATGTTAACGCCTTTCATCACTAAAAAAAAAATAGGTAACCATGTGTACATAACACCTACATTGCTGGCTACTTTTAAGTATTTCATGATATGTACCAACAAAGTCTTACTGTGGAGGCAGAATGGCACATAACACCACCACATAGTCAATGAACAAATTAAAGAAACAAAAAATTAAAATTATCTGAAGGTATTCTTCAGGTAGTACAGGAATAGGCTCCCAAAACGGTGAATATTGATTTCCGGACAGGAGGTATTTTAACAATCAAATACGTATTTTCCCAGACCAGTGCT
Source organism: Mantis religiosa (assembly GCA_030765055.1). NCBI lineage: Eukaryota > Metazoa > Arthropoda > Insecta > Mantodea > Mantidae > Mantis > Mantis religiosa. The sequence goes on from CM060950.1 coordinate 64,302,474, forward strand.
CCCTTCCTCATTTCACAGAATCTTTGGAGAAAGGCAAAGATCATTGGACTTGCGCGTGGACTAACTCTGCCTGATATGTGCTACCTTGGCATTCCTAAAGCCCATAAATGTGGAGGAAGCGTAGATTCATATCTGCAGTCATCCAGAAGAAACCTAAACATTTACTGAATAATTTGACTATTTTGTGAAACAGTGGCCGGAAAATCCACCTTTTTGGATAAACATATATAACTGTCATCAAAGCAGATATAAAACAAGTTACTTCGTAAGGGTGGAACCCCGATTCAATAAAATTGTGAATAAACCTCACCCAGAATGAAGGATTTGATTATTATATAAAAAGGAAAAAGCAGAACGTTTAAATGTTAAGATTTTAATAGTGGAGCTGAATTTAGAAGGGTGAAAAGGAAGGACAAAAATGTCTTCATGAAGAACAATATTTTAAGAATTCTCAAACCACTGGAACCCTCAGGAGACCGAAAAAAATGTCTTACCGTATGTCTCTTCCTTTATCCAAACACATTAAATAGAGAAAGGAAGATACCGAGGATTGCTATATAATAGATTTGAGAAAGCTATACTAGGGTGATTCAGTAAGTACCCGTATTAGGAATAAAGACGCAAGTTTCTTCAAACATAAATTCTTTATTTCTTTAGGGATATACACTTCAGGAAAACCTCTTGCTATTTTTAACCCCTTCAAATGTTGTAATTGTCAAGCTCTGCAAAATACTTTTCTGTCTCCATGATTAGCTCCTCATTTGATATAAATTTTGTTCCTGTGACCCATTTCTTCATGACTTCCAACAAAGAAATGTGGGGAGTGTAGAAGCAATTCATAACGCAATTCATGCAGTTTGGTGGAAGCAAATCCAAATGAATGTATCAGAGCATTATCATGGTGAAACAGAACTTTCTTCTTCGCCATATGGGGCCGTGTCTCCTTCAACTTCCTGTTGAATTGGGACAACAGGTCACTTTAGTATGCTCCACTATTTTTTTTTCCTAGATGTCAATGAGTATGACACCCTTCGCAATCCCAAAACGTCGTCCCCATCACTTTTTCGGCCGATGGGACAGCCTTTGCCTACTTTGGAGCAGATTCTCCGGAATCAAACCATTGTTTTCATTCTTCCTTGGTTTTGGAGTATAATGATGAATCCAGGTCTCATTGACTGTAGCAACTCGACGCAATAAGGTCCTTCGAATTTCACCTAAACAGCTTCTAAGTTGAAAGACGCACCCACTTTTAGTCCACTGTGAGCAAACACGGCACCGTCCAGCCGACAGCTTTCTCATCTCCAACTATCATCATCATCATCATCAACTTCAAGGATTGGTCCCTGTTACCCGTTCCGTTCTCTTCAAGAGCCTACTGATCCTTTCAGCGTAGAGCTGGGCGTCCCACATCTCTCTTTCCCTTCGGCATATAACCTAAAACTCTTCTTGGAAGTCGTTCCGCCTCCATTCTTAAAATATTATTTTTCCATTCATCTTTATTCTTTATTATTTTACTGTTTAAATTAAAAATCCCAAGCTCGTCTCTTATATTTTCGTTTCTTACGTGGTCTATTCTTTTATAACCTGCCACGCTTCTCAAAAATCTCATCTCTGCCGATTCTAGCTGTTTGCGTTGGTTCTTTGCCAGTGTCCATGTTTCGGAACCGTATGTTAACGTTGGGACCGCCATTATCTTATAAAATTTCACCTGAGTTTCCTTTCGTGTTTTCCTGTTCAACGTCCTTATTATAGTCTCACACATTTGATCGAATCTGTTTAATTTCACCTCCATATCCTTGATGGTATTTACTACTGTGTAGCCTAGATAGTTAAAACTATTATCCTGTTCTATTATTTTATTGTTTATAACCATTTTTGCTCTTATGTTGTTCTTTCCTCTAAAAGCCATCACTTTAGTTTTGTATTCTGAGATTGAAAGGCTATATGTTTCCGCTATGCTGTTTGAACTATATACTGCTCTTTGCATGTCATCTTCTGAGTGGGATATTATCACGTGATCATCAGCAAATAATATTGTATTTAAAATTATGTTTCTATTCAGTACATTTTGTTTTATACTTTGCAGCCATTCTTGTACCATATTATCAATAAAGGTATTAAAGGGTATAGGTGATAGAGGGCATCCTTGTCGTACTCCTTTATTTATGTCCACTGCTTCTGTTTTTCTTCCATTCTTTATTATTGCTATTGTAGTTTTTATACATACTTTGTACAGTTCATATTGAATGTGCTGGTATTCCACAATTTTCTATCGCTATCCAAAGTTTATCCCTTAAAACCGAATCGAAGGCTTTAACATAGTCAACAAAAAGCATAAATGTGTCAACATTAAATTCTTTGTGTTTTTCAATTAGTTGTTGAATTATAAATATACTATCCGTCCATGATCTTTCTTTTCTAAATCCGTTTTGGGCCTCATGAAGCCGTGCTTCTGCTATTGTATTTATTCTTCTTGCAACTATTTTAGTATATAGTTTATACACTGAGCACAGCAGACTAATTCCTCTGTAGTTGTCACATTTTTCTCTATCGCTTTTCTTAAACATTGGTATCTGGAACGCTGTATTCCATTCTTCGGGGATATGCACATACCTCCAACAAATGCCTGCCTCGGTAGCGTGGTGGTAGCATGTCTGTCTCACTTTCAAGAGGTCCCGAGTTCGAATCTCGGTCAGGATGGGTTGCCTGGATAAGATTTTTTCCGGGGTTTTCTCTTATCCTGAAAAACGAATGTCGGATAACTCTAAGCTCCATGGACCCCGGGCTCATTCGAACATCATTTCACCCATTTCATTCATCGACCGATATGACAACGTTGGAGGACGTAAATTACACCCAAAAAAACCAACAAAGATTAAAAAGTTCAAGCTATCTGCTATGTAAACACACAGGTGCATATTTTATGAGTTTCAAATTTAACTGATCGCATCCAGCATCTTTCTTATTTCTACTATGCTGCATTATGCTGTTAAATTCTTCGTGTGTTGTTGGATCTATGTTTTCATCCGTGGTGAAAAATTTTACTTCCTGTTCTTTGTTCTCTAAAGTCCACAATGTTTGAAAACCATTTTTGTTCTGATATAGGATTTAACTGGAGTTTATCTTTTTCTGTTTTATTCAGTTCTCTTAATATTTTATACGCGCTGTCTTGTCTTCCATGTACATCATGCTCAACATTGCTTTATATATATATGTGTGTGTGTGTGTGTGTGTGTGTGTGTGTGTGTGTGTGTGTGTGTGTGTGTGTGTGTGTGTATTTCCCAGCTTTCTCTGTTTATTCTCTAGGTTTCTCGTTCCACTATTGCTCATCTCCAACTAATCGTGCAAAATAGGAATTGCCATTCCCGTCTACACACCTGTGGTCTCTGCCACTTAGCGAACTTTCGTTCGAGAGTCAGCAAGAAGCATATTGTGGAATTTTTAATTACTTCCTCATTAATCACATCTGACGCGGGTCCTCTTCAAAAAAGGATGTTAGACCACATTTAAATTCGTTATACTAATATCTAGCAGTTGTCATTGAAGGCGAAAGGTCTCCATAGACAACATCTAATTTAGCTCTTATCTACTCGCAAGCTTTACCATCTAGAAGTAATAAGCGAACCACTGAACGATACTGCACTTTTTCAATTTTAGCAAAAACATGTTCAACATGTTTATTGAAATGTCTGTAAAATTCAAACTAACCTATGAATCAGTACCAAATGTTTTAACGTGTAACAAATAACATTCAATGATAATAACACAAACTTGCCTTAGCAATGCCATATATTTTGAAACACGGGTACTTATAGCATCACCCTCGCACAGCAGGGTGTCAACAAAAGAGGTCACTCAGTTTGGTTTGCGCTCAAAGTGGACATTATCGTATTTTGAACTTAAGCAGTGAGACTTATATTTTTAAAGTGTCAGAAAACACTACTTGTATGGTAGATTTCGGACGAAATATTACTCGATTCTTTTGCAAACGGAACCGTTTGCTGTTTGTTCCTGGAATTTAGACAAAATGGCATCTGAACGAAGTGATACTCAAACGAAACGATAACATGTGATTTCCTTCTGCCTGTTCATTCTATTCCGGCACATCCTAGAGAATTTGGAGGGTGGGTATATGAGACTGATTTATGTGAGACATACTGGTCATCGCAATATACAAAGTCAAAGCTGCTGGTTTGAAAATGATAAATTATTTCTATTAGTGTGTTTGAGTTTTTATGAGGTGTGTAATGGTAAGTAGAAATAGTGCAGATCTGATTATTTATTAAGAGTCTTCAAACTTAAAAATAGGTTGATTAGGCAATAACTGTACAAATAAAGAGTTGCAACTATTTCGTCACTGTAGCAAATACCAACAATTTAAGAAGACAGAAATTACGCTGAAAAAAATTCTTGCACAAGGCTTGGAGGTTCACTTGGTACAGGAAGCAAGCCACATGTATAACATCAAAAAAGGAGAAAAACAAAATTACCAAATGTACAGCCAGAAGGAATACCAGACAACTAGCGATATCCAGACACTAAAACACAACTCGGACTACACCACAGAGGCAGGCATTCCTAGGCAGGTACATTGGTCAGTCACGGAGGACTTACGAGTAGACCAAATAAAGAATAGACAAAATGCAAATATGGCTGAGTCCTTACTTATACCATGGATTATTAGGAGAAAGCTAAGTAAAGGAGGTACTGTATAACGAGAAATAACATGAAAGTTGTACGATAGGCTTTGCCAGCTTTTAGGTGATGCTCGCTGAACACGAGCGGCATTCCCGGTGATCATGAGATTTGAAAACGGTATGGCCTCTAATTGCTGGTTAGGTATTCCCCAGTGTTGCAGAATCAGATCTTATGCCGGTTACTAGCACATGTCTTGTTGTCGTATTCGTTGTACAGTAGGAGGTTGATGTCATAACTAATCTGAGACAGCGCTTATTTCAGTGCTATAATCCAGTTCCTAAGAATTGACAGAACCGTCTGTATGTTCTCCAGCTTTTGAAGAACTGCAGGCGAAGCTTCTGGCGCACCCTGTGTTGTGTAGTAAGCTGCTGTTGAAGAAGCGTTCACGAGAGCTACCATGTGCGGCGTTCCCGTAGATATGTCTGCTTCTATTTACTATTGGAATCATCTACTCTGCCATTGGAAAACGTAAAATTACAACAACAAAAAATCTCTGTTCTGCCAATATCGTTTGAACGAACTCACACTAACGGACAACAGGCGTGCCCAAAGAAGTCATTTCTGCTGCATCAGGTTGAGTAAAGCGGCGGCGGCGGCGGCGGCGACGAGTGAAATTGTGCTGCTAGCATATAGATTTGTGTTTTTAAAGGCGCCCACCTGCAAGGTCATCTGCGCCAGCACACAGATATGAAATATGGGCACCACAGTAATAGTAGCTAAGCTCCGCTGTACATTCTTCCGTCGTGTAACCTTAAATACTGCAGCACGAAAGGGATGCATTTCAGCTTCTGGCGCTTGATTCAATCCTCAAACCTTGGCATAAAAGGTTCAGTACAATGGAGAGTTCCATTTAGTAGTGTGTTTGTTCGTTCCACGACTGAATTCTGCTGGCCTTCTGTACCGACAGCCGATGTTATTGGTGTAGCTTACAAGGACATACAGTGGCAGCTGATTGTGAATGCTCTTACCCATAGTGCTGAAGTGACAATAGTGCTGGTTCTAGTCCTCCACAGGAGCGGCAGTGGCAGCAGTAATTTTGCCCTTGGTGAACGCCGAGGAGTAGGCTGAGTTATGCGTGAAAATCTCGTATTACTGGTCAGCTGACGGAGAGGAAACCCATGCGACTGGCTGAAAGCGCCAGCTACTGCGATGCTGTCAGCGCATGCTGACTCTTTTTCATCGGTCGTTCCGTAGTGGGCTTCAAGTTCCCTTCTTTCTTTCTACAAGAGGAGAGTGTCTTTCTCTTCCAAGATTCAAAGCGAAGGGCGCGAATTTTCTGCAGCGTTTAGCCACTTAATGCACATTTGCTGTGCAATTACAGAAGAAAAAAAGGGTATTCTCCAGCTTTCGTGTTGCTTATAGGCTACTGTATAACTTCCTGCGCTACTTTCGAGCCCCTTGTGCGACCACTTGTAGGCCGTTTGTGCGGTCACAGGTTCCAAGTTGCTTAACTTGGTCAGTCGCTTACTTGGCTATCCAAGTTAAGAAAGCCGGCTGGCAGGAAGCTAAATAAGAATGCGCTTTTAAGAATTTTCACGTCCAACAAGTAGGCAGGACACTGTTGTCAAGTCATCCATCCGACAACGGGCAAACTCATTACCGTTTAATACGAGGAGAAGAATTTTTAAATGACAGCCATTCATACCATAGCTTAGAAAACCTTGGGAGGACTGTAACTCTTCCTCTTTATTTTTTATTTTTCTTGTGGTTGCAGTACCCAGGTGTGCTCTATCTGTTTGGTATGGGTTGTGTCAATTAAATATTCCCTCAATACTATGGCAACAGCATAAGGAGAGTTGGATTAGGTCTATGAGATGGAATCTACGGTCGATATCATTGACCTTTCTTTGCGCACTATGTGGAACTGCAGCTTACGAATGGTACTTGTAACGCCGATTCCCAGCCATAGAAGATAGGGGCGGGATAATCAACTGACACAAGCGTGGCTTTAGGTATGAGGGCACATTGAGTCTGGATAAGGGCATAACTGTCAGAATGATACTTGAGTGACTTCGGCTTGGCCCTGACATGTGTAGTCAAAGTCAACTCGCGATCGAGGGATCCCCGGGTTATTTGCCAAAGATAACCCAGTGGATTCCCTTCACACACAGTCTCAGAGGTTGCTTACAACCTCCAACGACGGAGTAGAGGGCTGATGGCATCCTCCACTTTGGACTCCACCCACCAATGACGCACAGTTTTCGCTGCAGTGGAGGGAAACAAGAGAAAGTTTTGTTCCCTGACATGAGGGCGTCATCCGAATACTGGCATGTCACAGTCCTGGGTTACATTTAGAAATGGGAAATGTAGACAACGAAGAATAGAAGAGACAGTGCATTGCCTTCCGAAATTCCATCCGCTGTGGTTCTGACTGTTAAGAGCCTTACTAGTATTCTGATCCTGAATGTGCGGTCCTGAAGGAAGCTGCTGTTTGTTACCTTGACGTCTCCAAAAATCCTTGTTGCCACAGGGTGAACGTCATAGGGTTAATTAATCACTTGATAACTGGTTACGCTCGAATTCACATAAAACATGTGTCGCTCATTTACTTTCTTAAACTCACCAAGGCGGCCCGGGTTCGATCCCAGGCGACCGCAAAGTGAGATGTGGTGGACAACACAGCGTTGGGGCGTTTTTTATCCGGGACCTCCGGTTTCCCCCACCATCTCATTCCACCGGTGCTCCATCTTCATCTCATGTATCATCAGTGTCATCGCCTGCGGTGCAGTATGTAGTAAAAGCGGGCGTCAAACACCACTACACATTTACTTTCTTAAACGCATAAGGGGCGTCACCAAAGAGCCATTCCTTTAAAAACATATTATGTCCCCTTTTTAACGTCAAGCGAATGCTAAGATTTAACTAACTTTCTGTATTAGAATGCCCTTTTCTGAAACGCACAAAGAGTGTCGGCAGCTTGCACTGCACATTGAGAAACAGTTTCTAGTCTGACCAGAGAATGCTTTTTAATTTAAATGTAGAAACTTAGGGATGACTTTGATTAAAGTAATTTGTATATATACCTATATACAGAATGAATCACCTAAAACTTGCACCGCCAATGTTTCCGAAATGGAAAGTCCTATTGATGCGCGGTTTTCACAGCATTGTTTGGTAGTTAGGGGCTCGTATTTTTAGCCTTTAAATAGATTTTATTAACACTTAGAAGGCATTAGAAGGTATACTCTTGGAAAAAATAAACATACACCTTTTAAACGGAACAATGCACAAGTGTATAAAAATAAAAGGTACGCTAAAGTACAATATTAATGGTGTTTTCCGCAGGATTCTAGTGACAGCAGTCCACGATATATCTTATTTTGAAATTTTTACATACCGACAATTATGTGTTCCATTCAACCGGCTTAGTCGCTAGATAAGATGTTGTTGTTGTTTGTTTATACGTTTTTGCGGTTCATTTGTGCATTGCAACGTTCTAGTCACTTAGTTCAAGCAGTAGGTTGTGAATGAAGATGGGATTTACCAGTTGATACCGAAATTAAAAGATTGCAATAAGTAAAGAATCGTAACTTCGAGTTTGATGTGATGATAAAAAGAAGCAGTCATTAAACCAGTTAGAAACTTCCATTCCAGTGTCATCAGAACCATCCTTACTCACATGCATATCCACGCATACCCTGAGAGTAACCTTTTTGCTCCACCCTGAGGATAGTCTAGTGCTTCACAGTGCAGAAGAAACCAATATGTCCATGGTGTCCAGAGAGTGTAGGAAGAATGCAGTTCGTTCTTGTATGGTGTATATGGAAAGATATCTCAATAGACGTCAAACATCTTGGCAATTATTGTTCAACCCCTTCAACCAGTTAAGTGCAACACCAAGAAAACGTAACAGAAACAAACAGGTGACTGGAGATGTACGAGAAGTTTGACTGTTGTAGTAGATCGGCAAATTAATTCCCGCATAATCGCACGTGGAAATGGAGTGAGTCAGGCAAATGTACTTCGCATTCTCCATCGACATAGGTTCTATCCCTATCACACTTCTCTCCATCAAGAGCTGCATGGAAACGATTTTGAGAAGCGTGTAAAGTTTTTTACATGGTCATTAAGACATGATACTCAGATTCACCATGTATTTTTTTAATGATGAAGCAACATATACTAATTATGTCCAGGTAAACCGCAGAAACATGCAGTATTGGTCTGTTCACTATCCCCCTTGGCTTCGTCATTTACAACGTCAGCGTTCATGGAGTTTAAACGTGTGGTGTGGGATAGTGAGCCATCAGCCCATAGGCCCTTTTTTCATAGAAAGAACACTAAATTCGAACAAGTATCTCAGCCTCCTAGCAGACCATCTTTCACAGATGCCAGAAGACGTTCCTCTGCTGAACAGGAGGAACCTGCGGTTCCAGCATGATGTCTGTCCAGCCCATAGTGCACGAATTACTACCGCTGGTTTTCACGGATTGTTTCCAAATTTATGGATTGGACGAAGGGGACCTGAACCTAGGCCGGCTAGTTCACCGTATTTGACTCAGTTAGCCTTTTTTCTACGATGAAAACTAAAAGGCACTGTCTACAAGGACATACCACCTACGCCAGATGATATGAATCAAGTATTACTGCTGCCTGCTCTGAAATTTCCACTGAATTGTTAGAACGTGTGCAGCAGTCTTGCCACAGTAGACTGGAAGCTTGTACTGAAGCTGCAGGTGGTCATTTTGAACACAAGCTTTGAAGGTCAAATTTCTCTTTACTTGTCGGCATCCACAGAGGAAGTGCGCTCCCCTTTGTTTCTCTTTGGTTTGCGCTACCACAGGTAGTACAAGTGTCATGTGTAAACGTTGTAACAAATTAGGTTTGAGCAAAGAGTTTCACGTTGGCGCGACAGTTTGGTGCAAGTTTGGTGGGTAGAGCAGGGTAGAGCAAAGAGTTCTGTCAAAGGGTATGCGTGGGTATGTATGGGAGTAATGATGTTTCTAATGACACTGGAATGCAATTTTCAGACTGGTTTAATGACTGCATCTTTTTATTATCACATCGAACTCGAAGTTGCCGACCAAGGGTTAACAAAATATCACTGTTCAGAGTGACCTTATGTATAATTCTTATTACGTGATAACACGTAATTCGTTATTCACGTATGAATCGACAGATATCTTCTCTCATCGCTTCTGATCTGCCTTCGTCCAATACAGAAGCAGATGGCCGTCTTAATGGGCTATCAGCCACGGTCTGTCCTTACTACAGCTGCGTGTGTGTGACTTTCACCTCTCGAAGCCCTCTTTATTCACGCCAAAATTCCTTTTTTGACTATTTTGTCCATTCTGATTATTAGTCTCGGTCATACCATTATTAAGGGTCCGAACAATGACTTTTCACACGAATTTAAGTGTTATTCACTGAGAATCCCTGCTAGGAAAACCCTCTTTCTCCCGTCTCTTTTGTTAAGCGACTCAACCCAATGCACCTGCACGTGTTGTAACAAAGATACAATATTCCTTTGAAATCCATTACGATTCTTTACTCATTGCATGCCTTAATTTCGGGATCAACGTTTCAAACAAGATAAGCGTTAGGATGATAGAGAGTGAAAAGAAGAAGAACAAGTGATTGTATAATTGGTGCAACAGATCCAGACATGTAACAATCTTCATGAAAGCTTCGATGTAAGTCGCTTCCCGGATCAGGAGGTGACCTGTTGATTGCATGCTGGTGGAGTGCTGGGACAGTCAATGTAAAACATTCGTACACCGATTATTCTACATCACATCTTCACTCATTCCTTCAGCATTGCCTATTCTTCTGAAGTCGAAGATATTTTCAATTACATTCCTCTTCTATCTACTGTTATAAATATGACAAATATGGAATAAATATTACTTCATATTCTCTTTAAAACCACAACCAGAGGCGCAGCACTTACGATGTAGACAGTATATTTTCTTCCTGTGTGAGCAAGCAAATTATCTCATTGCTTATCCGGAGTAAGCTAAACATAAACCATTCCTAGACTCTGCAGCTGGGTTGGGAGACAAAGTCACAATTCTAGAGATTTGCGCCCACTGCATCACATACAAAAGTACAGAAAACTTTCACACTGAAACATTTTTTTGTGTATTCCTATTAACCGCTCAAAGGTCCAATAACGCAAGAGGTGCGAAGCCGTGACTGTCTTGGTTTGCTGTCACACGATGTTCTGCCTTCATTAAACTGTCGCACCCAGAAACGCACATTAGACACATCCTTGGTACCATCACCACATGTTTCACTCAACTGGTGATGAATTTCAATAGGTGTCACACCATGAAAATGGAAAAAACGAATGATTATACGCTGTTCTTGCAATGAAAACGTCGTCATAGGTGTCAAAAAGAGTTCTAACTCTCGTCGCTGTCACTAGTTATATGCACTGTACAGTGCTGCCATCTCTGGCACGCATTCACAAAGAATCCACGTGTATTAAAAAAAACAGAAGTTCCTGTCTGGTACCAGTCCTGAAAAAATAGGAGGTTTTATAACCTGAACGCACCTCATACATACTGTTATTTATTAACTATAATATCGTCACAGAGCGCATTACATTCGGTTACAATGTACATTCGTAAGTTATAAAATGTGAAATTTCGACGCCTATCACAGAAGTAGTTTTTAAACAGTGAGAAATTTCTTTTTGACGTCACACGATGCCAGAGGTGCAATTGTACGGAATTCCACTCTGCCATCTGGTGTTTTTTCCTTCTTACTAGTTTTCAAACTTTCACGCATAGCTTGATAAGCACTATTTTTGTTTAAAACGTTCTGGAATTTAGCTTTCTCTTTTTGATGCCTGGTACAAGAGGTATCCTATTAATTCGCAGAGTTCTACGTTACGCTGTTTCCGACGTTTGCTTCTAGTGACAGTTGTTCGCACATCTGATTGTCGTGCTGTACATTTGACGTCATTCATACTCTGCGTCCAGCTAACCTGATTCGCATGCGAGCGCACATCCCTCTTGCATTTAGTAATGAACAATATTACATCGATATTGGCTTCATTTGCAGGCTTTTAATTTTACTTATTAAGAGTAGTATGTGTTCAGCTTAGTTGGGAGCTCGAAGTAGGCGTGGTCCACACAAGCCATACGTGTTTATTTTGCCTGAGAGAGAGGATCGAGAGACGTACCGCAGAGTGGGTCTGCCTAGCGATAAGAAAATTAACTGAGTTCGAATATTTTCTGCAACGCCAATGGTCACACGCTAGCTAAGTCAGCAGGAGTTGTGAACACGAGGAGGCAACTGAAAATTGTTGTTTATTTTGTGACGCAGTTACACAGATGCAAAATAATCAGGTAGTTAACTATATGATTGGCTTTTGGGGAGTGTTACACGAAGGAAAATAATAACTCACCGAAATGGATACATATTAAGGTACCAATTATTAAAATATCTGCAATTATATCCCTAAACTTTGTATACTGCAATACAGATTAAAGTTAGGCCATTATACGATGCTAATTAATTTACCGCAGAGGTGCTTCAAAAATGTCTTGGTGACAGTATAATCGATAATACAGCATAGAAAGAAAACATCCATATTGATTTTCTGAAATAGCATTTAATTGGAATAATTAACTTCTTACATGCAGCTATGACTTCTCTTTCACGGCAAATACTTAGAATTTCACGCATGTATGTGCTAAAGCATTAATTATATACTTGTGCCTCTAAATATCATTTTTCAACTAACATATATTTTGGGAAAAATTAACGACAGAGATAAGACCTAGCTCTGATCATTGTGCTGATTTAGTACTGTAATCAACCATGTTCATTAATTTGGATATAACTGAAATGACGGCACATAAATTCTGATTTAATGTTAATTACAAAATTAATTTACGCATTCGGACACTTTCCTTGTTTATTAAAATTCCCTCAGTTTAATTAAAAGTATCGCAAGTCACACTTCATTATCCAAAGAAACCTCATAGTTTTCACCAGTCGCCGTGTCAAATGACATCACGAAACCTCTCTTGTAATCTTTACTATAGGTACAACGTTCTGGGGCACCAGTCGACATTCTTTGACATGCCTATTCGGTATCAATAATCTACAGAAGTGATAAATTTTTACAAAGGATTTTGTAATAATAATGTTTTGGTATGGTTTGAATGAAACAATTTCTTCGCAGATTTTTGTTCTTCATTCACTTCAAATGGATAGAACAATGAGCGATTTTCTGAACACTCTAAAGAACAGAAGGTCACATAAAAGAGTTTGCTTCATTTATCTGGAACATCTTTACCGTCATCGTTCAAGTAGGAATGCCAATTTCGCTTTTTCGATTCGTTTATTAAACTGTTGGAGTTGAACTTCCTTTTTGCTAACATCCTGTGGTGCTGGGAAATTATGCAAAATATAGTTCATTTTGTGTAGTTGTTATTCAATAAAATGATTATTCTATGATCCATGCATTCGTGAAATATCCCTATAGAAAATGTTAATTATAATTTCAGATTCCAGCTTTCCCAAGAGCTTGTATGTATCATTGAATGTTATTCATGTTAACTTTTTCCACTATAATCACTGTAAATAATTTCCTTCATTCCACTTGCAAGGTTACGATGGAATTCCACTGCTACGTAGGGCAGGAAACTAGTAACCTACGTAAAACATGAATATAAACACTGTTATGAGTATTAATTCCATGCTATTATGACGCACTTCTTACTTTTTTCTCTTAGAGGGATGTTATTAGAACTGTAGTCTAATTACATATCTTTAAATGAAGGTAACAGTCACGTGTTACGCCTCGGGCATAACACGATTGATAGAGTTTGCCTGAGAGCTTCTGTCTACAGCTCAAGGTTTTTGGTTTAGGGGAAAAACAGAGCATTGTCCAATGGTTCGTGTCATTTTTTTCAGCCAGGGTCTCTAGTCGAAATATAACACGAGAAATGCAGATGGAAATATGGCTTCAGCACAAAACAGTTAAAATAACAGGCTTGACACCCCTGCTAAATGGATGAATGTATCAATGTACATATACGATCGCACTATCCTACAAGAGGGTTTTTGCAATAACTCAGTGTTAGCTAGGGTTAGTAAAATAAACGGTTTCTGCTTCGAGTACGTCGGTTTTTTCTTCGTGTGGGTATTTAGCTGTAATTCTTATTTTGCATGTTACTGGCAGCAACATCCAATACCACCGAGCGGGATGGCTCAGGCGATTTCGTCTGTGGCCGGCAGTCTGGGTTCGATTCCCATTGCGTACCTACATGACCTATGGGTTTCTTCGGGGTTTTCCCGTGTCACCAGGCGAATTTTCTGTCCCTCCATTTCATCTCCATTCTCATTTCATATCATCTCTCACCTGGTGGTCTCTTTCCTGGTAGAAGTGTCGGCGGATGTCTCGGCGATGCATGGCTTCTCCAGTAAGCCGGTCTCCGGTCTCCTAACCATAGCCGGGCGAGTTGCCGGTTGCACTGGCTTGCCGAAGAGTTTCCTTCTGGTAAAATGGAGGGACCCTGCCCACTGCACTGTCGTAACTCCTTAGGACGCCCCCCTCTCTCTGTCTCCCTGCTTCTCTCGCCTCATCCTCCTTCCTGGGGATGCCTCACTTGGGGCAGAGGTACAACAGATCAAGACTTGTCGCAGTGCCCAATCCCCTCCGTACCGTAATCCAGCCCAACATCCAATGCCACTGGTACCCTGCCGATGCAGTTGCTGATAATATTAAAGTTAGTAGTTGTAGTAAAATTAGTAATAGCAATAGTTGTTGTGGTAAGGGTACAAGTAGTAGCAATAGTATTTAGTAATATTAAAAGTAATAGTCGTAGTAGTACAAAAAGTAACAACACTAGTATGTAGAAGTAATAGCTGCAGCAATAGCAGCCTCACTAGTATTAATAATAGTAGCAGCAGTCTTTGACAAATTAACGCACAACTGAAACGATTATTTCTCCTTTAAAGTGCTATTGCATAAGAAATTACCACCAAAAGAGAACAGGAAAGCAAAGTCTTTATGTTTTTCCTTTTCTTTTTTCTTTTTTTTCTTTTTTGAATTCTATCTTAATTCGTGAATAACAGCAGCAATAAGAATCCCCAGTGACAGTTAAATCAGGCATTAACGCATTCGAAAAAAACGACCGATGTCAGTCAATATACAAGGATAAAAGACGTGTGGAACGATAAAACAGAAGTTAAGGCAACATAAGACTAAGTAAAGGGATAGATCCCCCAAATGCTTCTGCCCAGACCAAAACGAAGACTGAAACACAAAAAAAGTACTAGTAGAGCCAAAAGGTCACCCGGTAAGAGTATAACCCACCTCTATAGCTTAAGCGGTAACGTGAAAACCTTGAGTTAAAGAGATTCCGTGTACGAATTTCGGTCATGGCAAGTTATCTGGATAAGGCTTTTTCCAGTTTACCCTTATCCTGAAAGATGAATGTCGGATAACGCTTAGTTCTACAGACCTTGGGCTCATTTGCGATCATTTCACCCATTTCATCCGTCGTCTGCTTTGACTTAACGTGGGAGGACGTTAATTAAAAAACAGCAAGAACTGAGCTACATATACTGAGGCTTCACACTGGCACTTAAACAAATCATAATATACCATCAATGTCTCATTGCGCTGAACACAAAGGTATGCGGGGTCATCACTCAGTAAATGACGATAGTTGTTAACACAACAATGACTGGTACTAGAAGGACCTCATTCGTTGCAGGAAGAAGTAGAACAGGTAATCAGACAGTAGGTTTATTGAAGGACATTCCACTACTCTGTCTGTGAAAAAGAAATGCTTGGCGTAAAGTACACTGAAGTCACTACAGGAAAATGTATAAATAAAACTCCTGGATAGTAAATGTGTAGCAGAGGTAGTCACAGGACAAGAAACCCTGCAAAATATACCTTAATATGAGCAGGGAGAGACTGAATCCGATTCTAGATGCTTTGTACAAAATGAAGGTAATTTCAAGCAATTAAATGCTCTGAAGGAAGTTCAAAGACTTTGCACATGAAACATGATCGTATCTCTCGATTATAAATGCCCCAAATTTCTTCGTAAGTCCTTAAAATTTCGATCTAAAAGTCGGGCACTGCCCTGAGAGATTTAAGCTAAAACTATGGCGGCCAACAGCAAAGCATATCCTATTCCTCCATTATCTTGAGAGCTATTAATGCGAGTAAAATGGCAGACCGCGATCTGCACATTACCTCTAAGTGAACTGAACACGTAATTTAACTTACATGGGTGTCTTCCTCGAATGTAATGGGATATCGTTGCGTAACCAAGCAGTGAAGTTTAATTCCCCTTAGGAGTGCTAGACGACAAAACCATGTTTAACTACCGAAACAGCAAACGAAAATGCACGCCTAGTGGTAGTAAACTAAAAGAGAGGTGAACAGGCGACCCAGAAAAATAACTAATAGCAGGCAATTATTCAAGGATGACACTCAACAAATACTACTCTACATGAGCATGTCTTGCCAACTTGACAGCTCCTGCAATTACACTTCTAGCAGGATTACTGAGAAAAGCGGAAATAAGCCTTTATGCCAAGATGGCGACGTACATGCGGGATGAAATGGATTGCCGTGCTGATGAACGGGCAATAAACTCCTTATCAAGCTTCGATGGGATCAGCGAGAGGTAGAGGTACAAAATGCTAACAGATCAACTGCCCAGGACACCCTAGATATGGTTAAAATATTGAAGTAGCATTTATGTCACGCTTTCGAAAAGGATACAGGTTAACTATGTTTTGGACAAACCACCAACTCTAATGACTCCATTTCTTATGTAGATGGAAGGAGGTTTTGGCTAAGAAATAGCGAAAAATGGAAATAAAAATCCACCTGATGGGGGAGACACAAAAGACGAAATGGATCTGTGGTGTAGGCGATCAAGACAATGTTGGACATACATACAGAAAAGTTCGCCGTGATGTGCAGTAAATTATAATATGATCTCCAATTGAAGAGCACAGCCCAAGATAGGTCTGATGGCAGTTTCGAACATTACGACACTGTATATCAAACCGAGTTGCTCCGTTCTCCGGTGTAAAAAGAGGTAATAAGTACCTAAGAAACAGATGCGTACGCAGGACTTCTAGCCTTCATAAACTCCCTAATACACACCGAAAGGTAATCTAGGAAGTCCGTGTGATGGATGATGCGAGAAATACCAACCCTCCTTTAAGTGTCGTAGCGTTTCTCCAGATCAAAATCAGAGCAGCAATTTCAAATCATCTATAATTTTGTTGCAAGTAGAAAGCATTCGACTGTGAAGTGGACATAGGTGTAGAATACTAATGATGTTAAATTATAACTGAGAAAGGAAATTTGGGAAGGAAAAGTTCTAGGTGCCTCTCCAACATTTGCTACTTACGAAAACTGAAGAAAACCCGGAAAAAGAACTTTCAGGGAGGATTTATCCTAGTGGAATTTAAAACATACAACATCCGTTAATGAGTCTCTGCCTTAATGACTCAGCTACCCATGTAGGTAGATAATATTTTACGGCGCATTCTCTTATTTCGCTGTTGTTCACACATAAAGATAGAATTAAAAAAAACACACACCTCAAAGCTCACTATTACTATTAAGTGGTTCACTTTCGAGTTTTCGAATTATCTCACTCACTCACTCACTCACTCACTCACTCACTCTCTCTCTCTCACTCTCTCTCTCTCACTCTCACACTCACTCTCACACTCTCTCTCTCACTCTCACACTCTCTCACTCTCACACTCACTCTCACACTCTCTCTCTCACTCTCTCACTCTCTCACTCTCTCACTCTCTCACTCTCTCTCACTCTCTCACTCTCTCTCACTCTCTCACTCTCTCTCACTCTCTCACTCTCTCACTCTCTCTCACTCTCACTCTCACTCTCTCACTCTCTCACTCTCTCACTCTCTCACTCTCTCACTCTCTCACTCTCTCACTCTCTCACTCTCACTCACTCTCTCACTCTCTCACTCTCACTCACACTCTCACTCTCTCACTCTCACTCACACTCTCACACACTCTCTCTCACACACACACTCTCACACACTCTCTCTCACACACACACTCTCACACACTCTCTCTCACACACACACTCTCACACACTCTCTCTCACACACACACTCTCTCACACACACACTCTCTCTCACACACACTCTCACACACTCTCTCACACACTCTCTCACACACTCACTCACACACTCTCACACTCTCACTCACACACTCTCACACTCTCACTCACACACTCTCACACTCTCACTCACACTCTCACACTCTCACTCACACTCTCACACTCTCACTCACACTCTCACACTCTCACTCACACTCTCACACTCTCACTCACACTCTCACTCTCACTCACACTCTCACACTCTCACTCACACTCTCACACTCTCACTCACACTCTCACACTCTCACTCACACTCTCACACTCTCACTCACACTCTCACACTCTCACTCACACTCTCACACTCTCACTCACACTCTCACACTCTCACTCACACACACACACTCTCACTCACACACACACACTCTCACTCACACACACACACTCTCACTCACACACACACACTCTCACTCACACACACACACTCTCACTCACACACACACACTCTCACTCACACACACACACTCTCACTCACACACACACACTCTCACTCACACACACAACACACTCTCACTCACACACACACACACTCTCAACTCACAC
>CM060950.1:64321843-64571843 GCA_030765055.1 Mantis religiosa
CATTCCATCACTCTCTTGAAGACTTTTGGAATGTATCATGCGCATTTTCAGTGTTGTATGAATAATTATTATTATTTATTATGTGTTACCTAGCTAAAACATTCTACTGGCTCATTGCAGTGCCAAACAATTTTTGTGGCTTCTTGAGCACAGCGCTTGGCCAAGAAAGTTTTTAAACTGCCAGTCTTAAGTCCCTATATGCAATTTCTAGTTTAGAATATACAAAGTTATTTGGTTACAGTATGAAACAACCCCAAACCCTCAAAAACAATATAGTTACTTATCCTTAACTCATCAATAACGCCAAAATGTTTATCACCACATCGTGTGTCGGAGTCACAATTACGTCGAGTGGAAACGGATGAATAACGTAATTCGTCCTTTGTGTACAGAACACACCACCCCAACTGATTAAGTGACAGTCAAGTAATTACGATGTAACCCTGCCCTTGGTTATTGATTTGCAACGAATGCGTTTCTAGTTTATCAGTAGTAGATGTTCTGTGGTTTCTCTTGTGTTCAGAACTAAAGAAAAGTTCGTGTATGTGGTGTACCTAGAGTTTATTTCAATAAGTGAAGCGAAATTGTTGCATTACTGTTATGATTTAACACGAGTATGTTAAACTTAATTGTGAAGCCTGATGTAACAAGGCCAAGTGCCTTTCACGGATGCAAATACCTTTAGAACCAGAATTTTACCTGAAGGGTATTCACGGTGTTATTCAGGTGTACTTACGTAGTATTATTAACTGAACCTTCTTTATGTGGGACTTCCGAACCTTTAAAACCCAGGGAAACATTCGAAAGGATATGCTTTGAAATAAATATTTTAGATCACCAAGATGTGCAGGTAAAAGACAAAACACTCAATCGGTGGAACTCAGGTTGGACTTACCTACCCTTTTAGTAACTAATGATGCGCCAGTAATTCAACTACATGTTCAGTGTTACTGCTGATCAACAGTATACATCATTAATGGTGTATACCTGTCGTTAATAAAACTGAATAAAGGAACCTGTGCTCCACACTGAACGCCACAATACTCATGTTTGTTCCACATCGTTTACTTTATGCCTTAAATAAATGTAAATAACTGAAAACAAAAGTAACTTATTTAAGCTATTTCTCAGAGTACTGCAAATTTTCCGCCTTGCAATGAAATTTGTTACCAAGTGTTGTTTAATGTATTGTTTATTACTTTGTTAACTGGCATCCATTTCCTGTAATAATACATTTTTGTAACCATTGTGCTCTATGTTGCTCTCCTGCGATAGGCAATGTCTTAATTTTCTTTTGATTCTTTGAGCCTTATTCTCATATATTTGTATTGTTTTTCTCCATAATTAACTATAAAGAAATGTAATCATACCCAGTTCACTCAAATATTCTTAAATAATTATGTGCATTCCTTTCCTTGCCGAGACTTTATAATATAAGGACATAATGCTTCCATATATTCATAGTGAGCTAAAATAAACATTAGAAGTGCCTTGCCAAAATCAGTTCTTTAACATGGTAATACCCTTTGATATGTACACATAGATGCATTTGAATGTGGGTATTTAAAAGAAAATATTAATTTTGAAGTGAATGATTGACACTTGAGGTAGGCATATTCCCTGTTTTATTTGCAACAATTGCAACTAAATATTGTAAAGCATTTAATTGTAAAATATCAATCACACTGTAGTGTTTGTAAGTTGGTAGGCAAAATTACAATGCTTTGCAAAATCAAAATATCCATGAAATTGACCGCTTTATTTGGAAGAGGTTCCATTAGTTGTATAACTTTATATTTTACAAAGGTAATTTAAATAATGACGTTAAAAGAAAGCGAAAACTATGTATTACATGATTTTGATCTAGTTTTGGCCACACTGTTGATAAGTAGCAAAACACACTAAGAGTTTAGTTTATCCTAAGCACAGGAAGAGGTCGAAAAAACTATTTGTAGTTGGTTTATTGACACTTCATCGCTTGCATTTTTATATTATTGAGGGACTACCTCAACCTCTCTCCAACTCAGAGAGAGAAGATGGAAGCGATGGCTTCCGAAACTGGTCCCTTGATAATATAAAAATGCAAGCGACGAAGTGTCAATAAACTGACTACAAATACTTGTTTTATTAATTTTGACGTCACTGTTATGAAATTCCTCCAATGACGCATAAAAGGAAGAGGTGCTGCTGATGAAGCTTCATTTGTAAACAAAGGATGCAATTCTGGAATCCTTTTTACTTCTGGTTCACTACTAAATAGAAACACAATAACACATTTTCTACAGGTATACTAAAGTTGGATTTGCAATGTTTTCCCATTAGTTCATAATAATTTCTAAAATAGCAAATTTTTATTTTTAGCAAATGATTGCTAAAATATTGCTTTCCGAAACTGTGAGCGAGCTGATAGATTTCATACTCTTTACACAGCAACAAGGGAAGAATATGACAAATTTATTTCTCATACCTTTTATGCAGCAATGCCTGAGATATAGGGGACCCTCTGCACTCGTCTCACTAAAGTTGACCATCTACTTTTGTGAACATCCTAAGCTTTCATAGAATGTGGAGAAACATGCGTACCGACAGTTGTATTGTGGGCCTATTGTTTATTACAAGTTTCCCTGCTCAAAAGTAATATATTTATTACATTTAACATATACTTGATGAAACGCAAACGTGGTCTGAGGATGAGACGTTTGAGTGAAGAACATTAGCAACATATTGAATTTTGTGAGACATGACTTTGACAACAGACAATAATATTAAAATGAATTTAAAAGTTTGTGTGTTTTTACATTTCAAGATTTCCAAACATGGGCACCAAAGACAAGAGTACACCACCACAGTTTCGGAACTGGTTTGTAACAAACAGTAATAAACATAGGAACAAATAAGGGAACTTCACTAGAAAATGAAACCAAATAGGACAATTTATATGCTCAAATGGAAAATACTGCATGACAGTTACATTATATGGTAACTCTCTCATGCCTTCCTCTCCTTCACTTTTTCCTCGTCATCTAGGATACTTTAGGTAGCCAATTCCTGTTTGGACTTCAACTTTGGATTGAGCAGGATAAAGCCTATTATCCAGTGCGCTTTTGAAAGCAGTCATTCCAGCACTTGAAATATGTGTACATTTCTATTATTGTAAAAAGTTAACTTAACCACACAAGCCGAAGCACAGATGGAAATTTAGCAAAATGACAACTAGCGACCAAGTGAAGAACAGGTAAACACTTGGATGTTCCCAAACTATAAACAACAGCACATTATTCAACATAAGTTTTTCATCCGATGGGAAATAGTTTCATGCTCAACCCTGTCACTCTTTTACATCCAATTAACAATATTAAGTTAATCAGGTCTAAAGTGACTCCATACTTCATATTAACAGGTTACATTTGACATGCTTATCTCAAACAATTAAATAGTGTGGACCTGGCTTAAGAGATTTCTACGTATAAATAGGTAGCCAGACACTAAAACAGTAAATTTCAGAAAAAATTAGAGTAAAGCTAAAATTTAACCCTCTCAAAAACCACTAGTAGAGGAGCATTTTTACAAAAGTGCTCAAAAATCCTCCTGAAGCTTCCTCCACAGCCCTTCCTTAAATGTTCAAAATATTGTTATTCATGAAGCAGCCATTAACTCTTATATTCATTACAAGATAAAGTCCAACTCTTTTTGGATTCATTTATCGAAGGACTACAATATTAATTCTCTTCATATTTATATTAAAACAACAAATTTTGATTTATTCATGAACATATGTGGAAAAAGTATGAATTTTACTCTGAAGCTTTTGATTTTTCTGCTATATACTTTTATTGCCATACTAATAAAAATCCTTTCTATAAAAGTTATACACTATACCCTTTGAAATCTAATGATACATATTCTTTTTACGTGCAATACCAACATTGGATAAGAAGGGGGAGACAAAGGCAAAGATATTCTGCATGAGTAAAGCTTGTGGTCCCTTGATATTAATTCCCTTTAAATGCAGCTTTACCTAATATAGAGTGAGTGAGTGTGTAGTGTTTTAGGGCCCGTCGACAACAAGGTCATTTGGGCTCATTACCTAATATAGATGATGAAGCATCCCTAATAAGTGTTTGACAATTTACAAACTCTAGATGGCCACTTACCATGCACTCGCCCTATATCTCTTTGCTCTGGATTTTCAAAGATTATCGAAGGACTTTTCCTAGAACAGCTCCAGAGCTTCTGTAGTAAATTTAATATTATATCACAGAATCAGTTCGGCTTTCAGAAAAAGAAATCAACAATACATGCAGTTAGTAAGGGAAATGATATAATTGTTAGAGCATTAGATAGAAAGGAGTTAGTGATAGCGATTTTTCTTGACCTATCAAAAGCTTTTGACTGTGTTAATATTAAACATCTATTGGCGAAATTAGAAAACTATGGGATAAGAGGCATACCATTAAAATGGTTAAGCTCGTACCTGCAAAATAGGGTGCAGTGTGTCGAAATAATACACAATTCAGGAGGAAATTTGAAAAAAGTTAAATCAGCATTCAAACATGTAACACATGGAGTGCCTCAGGGGTCAAAATTAGGTCCATATCTGTTTATCCTATATATAAATTTTCTATTTAAAATAATACAGGATGCTGGAGGATTAGCAATTGGATATGCAGATGATACAACTATAGTGGTAACAGGTAAGACAGAGGCAGAAGTTCAGGAAAAAGCAAACTCCTTATTAGAATCAATTAGCACTTATTTAGAAGCACTGGGAATGGTACTAAACACAAACAAAACCGAATGGATGCAAATTCAGCTCAGTAATAGAAAAAAATCAGACATCACATTAACAGTACAAAATAAGCAAATTAGCCAAGTAGCACAGACAAACTTTTTAGGATTAGTTATAGACAGTAGTTTAAAATGGCACAAACATATAGAAAAGATCAACAAGAAAATAAACAAGGGCATATATGTATTAAAACAGACAACACAAATTATGGATGAAGTCAGTGCACTGAAAGTTTATTATGCATTTATACATGCACACCTAAGTTATGGGGTCATTTTATGGGGGGCAGCAGGTAAGAAAAATATGTTAAAAACATGTAGGCAACAAAAGAGAGCAATAAGAATAATGGAAAAAATCCCTAGGAGACAATCATGTAAAAGTAGCTTTAAAAAACTTAAAATACTCACATTACCCTCTTTATACATATTTGAATGTCTCAAACATGTAATAAGAAACCACATAGAAGGAAAAAATAGAAACATTCGTGAATATAATACAAGAACAAAACAGAACTACTTTAGAAATAGGTTCAGGGGAACATTAGCTGCCAAATGTATTGAAAGTACTGCAAAAAATGTATATAATCATTTACCTCACTCTATCAAGGCAATAAATGAAGAAGTGAAGAAAATTTATGCAATAAAGACTTACCTAGTGAAAAACGCTTTCTACTCAATTGAGGAATTCAAAAAGGGAAGAGAGACTTAGATTTAGTTTATTAAATTTTGTTATCAATCTATTGTGTATATCTAGAACTGCTAAAAATCTGTAAATAGATTTATTTGTTTTATTATTGAACTGTAAAAATGTAATTGTAGTGTTACTTTTGACGATGCTTTGTAAAACATGTTGCAAATGGCAGAATAAAAAATCTGAATCTGAATATGATGTGTAGCATCCAGCACGTACATTAAAACACAGAGGGAGATCAAAAGACCTCCAAGGTGAATGGATTCATTACTTCTGTAATCAGGAAAGAAAAGTGAGAGACCACATATGTACTAGAAGCACTATTCATAAACTTGGACCCTCGTAAACCTTCTACATTTCTTCAGCTCATACTTATACTTCAGAACAGGGCAAGAAATAATACTTGCCTGTAGTCTGATATTTGATCATAATTGTTGCTGGCCATGCTGTGGCCAAGTGGTTAGACCATTCAACTCTCACCAAAGTGGCCCAGGTTCGATCCCAGGCGACTGCATGTGAGATTTGTGTAGCACAAAGCGGCATAAGGGCAGGTTTCCTCCAGGTGCTCCGGTTTGCCCTGCCATCTCATTCCACCAGTGCTCCATCTTCATTTCACGTGTCATCAGTGTCGCCACCTGCAATGCTGCACTAAGTAAACCAGGTGTTAAACA
Source organism: Mantis religiosa (assembly GCA_030765055.1). Classification (NCBI taxonomy): domain Eukaryota; kingdom Metazoa; phylum Arthropoda; class Insecta; order Mantodea; family Mantidae; genus Mantis; species Mantis religiosa. The sequence continues at coordinate 64,327,994 of CM060950.1, forward strand.
CTACAAAAAAATTATTGTTGCTAAAGTCATCTGAAATTACAGTGTCAGCTGAAAACATTAGCAATGTGTAAAGGTCATATTAAGGGAAGATGGATTTCATCTCATGTCCTATTTGGGTTCTGTTAGCAACATCATAGAGAGAAGTGGTTTGGAAACACTATGGGCTTCTATGTATAGCCAGACATCCCCTTATTGTAGCATACCATCACATCTCATACTACTCCCAATGAGCTGGATGGGACTCACTTCTCTAATGCAGGGACTTTATGGAATCACGGCTACTCTACTTCACACCTGTTTGCAATTATAAACACTTTCAGCATAAGTTTAGCTCAACATCAGTCAATTTTCAAATATTTGCTCTGATGAAACAATGATTCTATTCAAGGATAGGCATATCTTCCAAAAATGTACTCATAAGAGAACCAGATTTACCATAAAATTATTAATAATGTTACCCAATCGTCGAACTTATGATCAGCTGGCAGAAGAACTGGCCAATAGAGGGGTGACATATGGCATCAAGGCCACGCTTGGGCGTGTGGCCGAATGGCTCTTGCTGTGAGAGTGTGGCAGATAAATGGTGCTAGGCCACCCCTATGCTAATGCGTAGCGCTAATGATGTACCGAGTAGAGGTGGGGTGTGGAAAGAAATGACCAGAGCCCAAGTGGTTGCCTCTCCTCCTGCCTTCCCCGTGGAAAGAACGTGAAATCTCTGGTGTATCTTTCCTCTTCATTGTATAGAGTTTTCTAGAACCAGTTAGCCACCTATAAATAGAAGCACTGTGCGCCAAGTCAGTCAGTTTTTAGTTAGTCAGTTCTAGAGAGAGTTGTACGGCAAGGTACCGATTAGCGAGTGCAGTGTGGACTTGCATCCTGCGAACTGGTGAATTGTAATTGTGAGTGTTACATAATTGTGTGTGGTATGTAATCCTGCTGTGATTTGCAAGTGTACCCAACTGTAATTCGGTGGAAATAAAGAACATTTTGAGTTTGTGCAACCTGGCTTTTTAATTCTTCGAACCCACAAAGTCACAATAATTTGCAATTTCGAGACAGGGTATATTTTAGACTTTATAGTTTATATTGGCAAGCAAAAATAATTACTTCCTGCTTAAGATTTTAGTAGCCATTTTTCAGACCCCAGAACAAAAATATTCTGGGAGATGTGTAGTGTTTAACGCTCGCTTTTACTACATACAGCACCGCAGGCGATGACACTGATGATACATGAGATGAAGATGGAGCAATGGTGGAATGAGATGGCGGGGGAAACCGGAGATCCTGGAGAAAGCCCGCCCCAGCGCCGTGTTGTCCACCACAAATCTCACTTTGCGGTCGCCGGGGAACGAACCCGGGCCGCCTTGGTGAGAGCCAAGTGGTCTAACCACTGAGCCACGGTGCGTATTCTGGGAGAGGGCACTGTTTATGGCATGTATTTCAGTCCCCTTTCTGTTTTATTACCTTCACAAACCTAATTTTAATATTTGTAGAACTGTCAAGAAGAACTGCAAAGGAAGGCCTTTATTCACAGAAGAACTACAAAGGATGAAACTGAAGCCAAATTCACAAACACTATGATAGCACTAAGACGGCTGAACAGACATCTAGTGTGTATGCTTTTAACACTCCAATGCAGTCAGAAACAGGCATTAGTAAGTTAAACACAAGAATCCCATTCACTAACCCAAGTGTGACCTTGAGTACAACCAAAACATGGGAGCAGTTGAGAAATCTGGTATGTTGCTTTCTTCTGTTCATTTCATGTGCAAAAGCACGAAGTGCTACAAAAAGCTATTTTTTTCATCTTCTTGATTTATCCACTTTAAATTTACATACCTTACATAATTTAAGAAAGCTGCAAATGTTACTCTAGGAGACTTCCATTTGGAAGTAACTAAAGATATTTTTGAGTTTGATTTATGAGTCACTATGTTTACACTCAAACTTCACTTACTTGTTGTATAATTGAAACGTTTTCAAGATCATTCGATCTCATCTTCAGCTGTTTGGTGACTAAATGAACATTCCTCTTCTGCCACTACTAAGGAGCTCCGATCACTCTGCCATCTGGTGTAAGGGGCACTAAGTTTTAATACTTCATTTAATGCCGGGATTTCAAAATGTATAACTTTATCACGGTTTTTGGTTATGAATATTTTTTCCCAAATATCCAATTCTATGGGTGTACTTAAAGATTTTAACAGTTTAATGTTGTGGCCAATATTGTGGTTTTATGTCCAAAAATGGTGAGAAACTGCAGATTTTTCTGTTTGTTTCAACTTAATGTTCCTCTGGTGTTCTTTTTTGCCTGGTTAACAAGTTTCTCTTAGTTTTTCCTATGTAGCTTTTTTCACAGGTTTCACAATTTATCTGTTAAATTCCTGACTTCAAATTGTTTGGGATTGAATTGTTTAGTGGTTTATTTAGCAGGTTCCTCAGACTGAATTTGTTTTGGGGTGCTAGTTTTATGTTAAGTCTTTTGAAGATTCGTTCAAATTTTCTAAAAGCCCATGGATGGTAGGTGAATTTTCTATATTGCCAATTTGTGTTTTTTAAGTGGTGTGAGAGTGGTATTTTTTTATATTATCTTCAGTTTTTCCTTTCTATGCATCATGTTCCTTATGATGGCTGGGTTGAATCCATTTAATACCGCTATCTCTTTTATGTGTTGTTGTTCTTTCAAAAATTCCTCCTTACTCAGTGGGATGTTGTATAGCCGGTGAATTAGGCTTCTAAAGGCAGCTAGTTGATGTGAAACTGGGTTGTAAACATTTTTCTTTATGTAATTATCTATGTGTGTGGGCTTCCTGTATATTCCAAAATCTCTACCATGACGATTTCTAGTTATCTTGAGGTCCAAAAAGGGTAGGGTGTTGTCTCTTTCTACTTCCATTGTAAACTGGATGTGATTATCTTGCAGGTTTAGTAATTTTAGAGAATCTTCTCTAAGTTTCTCCAGAATGATAGCAAAAACATCATCAACATATCTCAGCCAAAATTTGTAATTCTGTGGGAAGGCCTTTACTATGTGTGTTTCAAAATAGCTAAAGATATCCTTAAATGGCATGCTACTCCACAACAATCAAGCAAAAACGCTCAGCCTTCCACCTCAGTTGATTGTCTTCTTTGTTTGAAAGATACACATTTTCTATCCCTTGTACCTGCTAAAGAAAAAAAAAAACTCAACAAGATGCATTCAGGTAATTACATAAAGAACAACAGTTTTAATCCCTTAACACACAAACATGCAGTAATAAACAGCTTAACACAGACTGGTGTACACTCCCCTGAACAAACAAGAATTTCATCTAGATTCTAGAATATTAACAAATATTAAACACAATCAAAAACAACAGTTTCAACAGAGTAACAATCGACAAGAACATTATAAAATGTAAATGACAAACCTATCAAAGATACCACAAATTTCATTCAAGAAGAAAATCAATTGAGATTCAAGAAATTCACAAATCATTCTAAAACATTTTTAAAAATTTAAGATTTTCATGAAACAACATTAACCTAGCCAAGCAGAACAAATTTAGCATAGAAAAATTACTTTGTAACAGATTGAAAGACCCTATACCAAAACACAAAAAAGCTGAAATTTACGAAATCAAATACTCTGGTTGTAATAAGTGTATAAAGGAAAAACAAACAGAAATATAGAATTCAGACTAAATAAACATATGAGATGCTTAAAATACAAACAAATTGGATAAACTCCTTTCTTTGAAGTGTTGAAAACAGTGTTGTTATGATAAATTAACTTTAAAGAGAGTCGATTAAAGACACTAAACAACACTTACTTTTAAATTTTTCCGGAACATGTTTCTGAGGCTTTGCCTTTATCATCAGCCGGCTCTCGACTGGTTCTCGTTGGTGTAGTTGACGATATTTTGTCACAGGTCTCCTCTGGTGGCGGTTCAAGGAACTTGCTGAACAAATCTTTCTGGGGGATGTCGAAATTGAATACTTTGTTCCTATTTTTTGAAATGAAGATTTGTTCCCATGTGGATAGTTCTTGTTTGCCTGATGTATGTTTTAGTAGTTTTGGTTCTGGATTTATGTTGTGGTTTTTTTCTAAAAATGTGTGGCAACTGCTGATTTTTCTAATTGTTTATATTTTATGTTTCTAAAGTGTTCCTTTGCTCTTGTTTCTAAATTTATTTTTGTTTTTCCAATATAAATTTGACTAGAGTCATTGCATTCAATTTGATATATACCAGATTTTTTGTTAGATGGAATGGCATCTTTGATGTTTGAGCAAATTAGGTTTTTCAAGGAGAAATGGTTGACTGGTGCTAGTTGAATGTTTTGTTTTTTGAAGACTTTTTTGAATTTATCATAGGCCCATGGATGGTAAGTGAATTTTTTGAAAATCATATTAGTTTCTGTAGCTGAGAGAGTTGTGGTTTCCTTTAGTAGCTTCTTCTTTTTTGCTAAGTTCACTTTTTTGTCCACTAATGATTTGGGAAAGTTATTTTTTTGTGCTATTTCAATTATTTTGTTGTATTCTGTTTTGTATTCTTCTGCTGTGAGAGGGATGTTTACCAGTCTGTGTGCTAAACTATTGAAGATTGCCTGTTTGTGGGATCTTGGGTTGTAGCCATTAGCTTTTATGTAGTTGTCTGTCTGTGTTGGTTTTCTGTAAATGCCAAAGTTTAGTCTGTTTTTATTCCTCATTATTTTTAGATCCAAAAATGGTAAATGCTCATCTTTTTCTATTTCTACAGTGAACTTGATGCTTTTTTCTTGGATATTTAAAAGTTTTAGTGCATCACTGATGTGTTTTTTTGGTACTATTGCAAAGATGTCATCTACATATCGTTGCCAAAGTTTGAACATCCAAAAAAACACATCAGTGATGATGAAGCCTGGGACTTAATTACTTACAATTGTAAGTCGCCACGAACAGTGTATCTCAAATACAAAAGCCCTTAGTGATTTACCTGGAAAATATATGAGTCAATTTGAGAATTAAATGTCATGAAGGCATGTTGGCCATGGCAGCTCAATGGGTAAGAGGGACTTGACGGAAACCAGGAGATCCGTGGTTCAGGCCATGGCATTTCAGGTTAATTCTATCTATTCAATCATTTAAGATTTTCTTGAAACATCAATACAATAAATATAATATCCAGCCCACTGAAACAAAAGTCAAGAAAACAATACATCTCTTTCACTTAATAACCTTTACTATGTATGACTGTAGTCCATATTTAATGAGATTAAACATAACTCTATGGAACCCAAAGTGGCCCAAAGACAGTTAAAGATAGATCAAAACAAGTTATCCAAATTTTAGTTAACTGATGGATATTAATCATTTTTTCACACTAACCATATATAGGCTAAGGTTTGTAATAGATAGAGTCAACATGAAAAATTCAATGCCACGGCCAGGATTTGAACCACAGATCTCCTGGTTTCCGTCCAGTCGCTCTTATCCATTGAGCTACCATGGCCAACTTGCCGTCATGACAAATTCTCCATTTGATTTGTATATTTCCCCGTTAAACCACTAGGGGCTCTTGCATCTCAGATACATTGTTTGTGGTGACTTACTATCGTAAGTACTTGAGTTCCAGGCTTCATCATTTAACGCTTATTATTTGTTAATTGATGGAAATTAATCATTTCTTCACACTAGCCGTATATAAATTAAGGGTTTTGATAGATAGAGTCAACATGAAAAATTCAATGCCTTAATTACCAATTTATCCTTAATTCTCAACAGGTCTTCAGCTAAATGCTGAATGTGACAGGCCAAGCCAATTAAGATTATATACAGAATATAAATTGCCAGGATGCTTTTACCCTCCAATTCTGTGATGTATCTCATCAAAAGTCATAAATCTCTGATGATGATGATGTTTGAGCTAGTTGCTGTCGAAGGTCCTAGGAAACTAACAGGGATATCTCAATTTTTGGCAAAAAACCTTGTTTTCGACATATATCTCTAATAGCTTAGTACAAAGAATCAAGAAAAGAACAGAACAATGGAAAGACACTTATCCTACAATGTTGTATGTAAGGAAAACATTTTAGAACAAAATAGGACTTCTTGAGCAACAAAAAGAAATTGAGTCGATTCAGGGATCAGAACTCTTAAATCATGAACAAAGCGTAACAAAAGTGGAAGAAGATGCAAATGCAGAAACTGGGATGATTGATGGTCATAAGTAGACTTTGGATTTTAGGTAAAAACCTTTTTCAATTCTTAAACGATAACTTCATAAAAACTTGCAAATACATATTGTCACGAACACATTGTTGAGGCGAGGCAGCATGAGGGACGAGTTCAAAGAGACGGGCAGTGCAGTGTGGAGATAAAAGTTTGCTGAAACGGGGGGAGGGGGGGGGGGGAAGGAGACAGATTTCTGCAGAGTTCGACTTTCTTCTAGCGATGTCTTGATTGAGAACATTCCAGAATAATGAGTAAGCTATAAAAGGAGCCGCAGCCCGCCAAGGGGAGTCAGTCAGCAATTGGACGCGTGGGCGTGAACAGCTGTAAAAGTGGACTTTGTTTGTGGTCGATGGCCTTGCAAGTTGTATTGTGTATGTGACGTAATTCTGAACTGTCAGGTTGATCAAAGTGTGTTTTTATGGAAATAAAAAGCAATTTTTAGTGTTTATAACCTGGACTTTTAGTTTCACGAACCCACAAAGTCACAATATATTAAATTATAGATGAGTTGTATTTTTTACGTATCAGCTTCACTTATATATTTTGATATATTGCAAATACATGTTTCATACAAAACCATACCTAAATTTACAGTTGTAGTAGCACCTAAAAATTCATATTTTGACAATAAAGCCTAATTATACCTATTATGCATGCTTAATCTCTGTTATGTTAAAACATCCATTCTTTTTCCTACACTATATGTTTTCAATTCCAAAACATTTTTTGTACTAATATTTAACTAGACTATACATGTAACTTTCATGGTCAGTGCCTTATAGTACCTTGGGAGTGGTGGCTGCAGTGCACAATAACTAAGTCTGTTCCCAGAAAAAGAGAAAGCACACATTCCCACCTTCCTACTTGGTGCATCTTCAGTTAGTCACATCTTCCCTCTCCCTGCAAATTTTACATTCTCTCTTAAGTGTTTAAAGTGTACGTTTAGTGAGAGTGCAATGCTGAAAATTAGAACTTCAAAGTCGCTGATACATCAGTGGCTTCAAGAATTTTCAAACTTCACCACGGATGGATATATATATATATATATATATATATATATATATATATATATATATATATATATATATATATATATATACACATACTTCTAAATTTATACTGAGTGACCATTTGCTAAATAAATTGCCATAGTGTTGTGCTCTTGCGTGATTTATTCGAACCTATCTCAGTTTGATATGCTTTGGCGTAGGCGTGCTAAAGACACTGTTTCTGAAAATTAAATTTTGAATTTATATAATGACAATTTTGCTGGACATTCAAAAGCTTCAGAATTACTACAACATTACAAAAGATGTAGATTTATTTACCTACCACACTTTTGTTTTTTCTGTGTATAGATAACCAGCGACAAAAATGTGCACTTAACTCAACGTGTACAAGGAGCTGAACAACTGATTGACACTGGATGGAAAAGAAAACTGAAACAGTCTCTTCTATCCCAGACAGTAAACCATTGTTTAAACAAAAATGAATTTCATGCTAATCTATGCCGAGCAATCATCACAGCAAATATCCCATTTAGTGCACTGGAAAATCCAATTTCAAAGGCTTCTTAGAAAAGTACTGCCACAGAAATACTCCCTCAGAATCCACAATAAGGAAAAATTATATTGATGATACATAGGTAGAGGCTTTGAGCAGAATTCACTCTGACATAGGTGAATCGCATACGACTGGCTATCAGTAGATGAAACTATGGTCAGTATGGGGCACTACACAGCACATTTAATTGTTGGGCAGTTGAATTCTGGTACTCCTACAGTAGCATATTTGAACTGTTGCAGAAAACTGGCCAGAACCAACTCTCAGATGATAGCAAAATTGGTTAATGATGGCCTCAAGCTATGTACCCAAACAGTCTTGATGAGAATAAAATACTCCTAATATACATTAATGCAATTACGTATGCAGTAGCATACGTGATTGCTGCAGTGCAGTTGCTTTAAGCTTTTTACCCATCCGTCACACACATTATTTGCCTTGCACATGGAGTTAACCATGTTAGAGCATATCATTCAGCAGTACCCAAATATCAACAAATAGATTTCCACAGTAGAAAAACTTTCATCAAAGTGCCAAGAAGAGTACAGATTTTCCGTGAGAAACTGCCCAAAATTTCTCTGCCTCCCGAAGGTGTACTTACCCACTTACCCACATGGTTCAAAGCTGCAGAATACTACAACAACCACTTTAGTGAAGTGAAAGATGTTGTTTTAAGTCCAGAAGGCGAGTCTGCATGCCTTGTATCTGCAAAGCAACTGATGGAAAGTTCTGGTATTCAAGGGATCTGGTATTTTTAAAGTCATCACTTGAAGCATCAGGAAAGCCTCTGTTTGAACAAATGGAAATATTTAATGCAATGCAAGAAAGGATAAAAACTGTTCCTGGTTCTGTTGGAGATAAAGTACAGGATAAACTGGAGGAAGTTCTGCAGAGGAATGTAAGATTGAAAAACCAGCACAGAGCCTCAGACATCCTAGAAGGAAAAAGTGCGGCTGTCCATCTAGTGTCGAAGTTGAAATTCGCACCTGTTACTTCCATAGATGTGGAACGTTCATTTTCAGCTTAAAAATTAGTGTTGAGTGACAGACGACATTGGTTGTTGGTCAGAAATCTAGAAAAATTATTAGTAATTAATTGTAAATCTAATAATTACCGACATTAATGGACAAAGATTTGTAAAACTTCTTAATTTTGTTTGACTTAATATAATTTTGAGTTGAACTAGTACTCAATGCTCCACTTATTGCTAGTATTTACCTAGAATGTGACAACTTTTACATTGGAAAAAAGCTAAAAGGAATTTGAACATTAGGCTTAAAGAGCATTTTAGGAACATCAGGAAAAAATAAATTGATAAATCGGCAGTAGCGTACCATTTTTGGAAGGAGAATCACGATATAGAACAAGAAATCCACTTATTAAAAAGTGTCCAAGGTCCAGCTGCATTAAACACGTGGGAAAAAATTTCATAAATAAATATGAAGAAAATTGTTCAATTTCGAGACTACCTTTGAAAAGAACCCAAACTTCAAGTTCATCAAGATACCGACAGAGATGCCCCTATCGCCTCCAAGGAATTCACCAAACCAACATCCACTAGTCGACAACAGCTGATGATGTTAGGAAGATCCTAAAAAAATGTGTTCTAGGTAAATACAAGCAATAAGTGAAGCATTGAGTACTAGTTTGACTCAAAATTATATTAATTTTGTATCATAGTCATTAGGGCGCCGGGGTAGCGCGGTGGTTTCGTTCGCGGCTCCCGTTCTAAGGGTCCCGAGTTCGATTCCCGGCTCTGGGGTTGGCGATTTTAAGTCGGCCCTATCCACGCCTTCACCTCTGTCTAGCACACGTGAAGTATCCCCTATGCCCAACGTGGTTCGGAGTCCACGGTAAAAACTGTAGGTCCTCTCACCTCACCGCCATCTTCACTATCACCCTATCATCGGAGGTAATGGACACCGCCCTCTGGGTGCCTCCACCTGAGAAATGGGTCCGGTCATCACTTGGTGGTACTATTTTGAGGGCGCCGGGGTAGCGCGGTGGTTTCGTTCGCGGCTCCCGTTCTAAGGGTCCCGAGTTCGATTCCCGGCTCTGGGGTTGGCGATTTTAAGTCGGCCCTATCCACGCCTTCACCTCTGTCTAGCACACGTGAAGTATCCCCTATGCCCAACGTGGTTCGGAGTCCACGGTAAAAACTGTAGGTCCTCTCACCTCACCGCCATCTTCACTATCACCCTATCATCGGAGGTAATGGACACCGCCCTCTGGGTGCCTCCACCTGAGAAATGGGTCCGGTCATCACTTGGTGGGGTGAGGTTACCCCGAAGGCCAAGGTTGCCATGTGGGGAGTGTTAGTAACTAACTAACATTCGCGTTTAGGGCGCCGGGGTAGCGCGTTGGTTTCGTTCGCGGCTCCCGTTCTAAGGGTCCCGAGTTCGATTCCCGGCTCTGGGGTTGGCGATTTTAAGTCGGCCCTATCCACGCCTTCACCTCTGTCTAGCACACGTGAAGTATCCCCTATGCCCAACGTGGTTCGGAGTCCACGGTAAAAACTGTAGGTCCTCTCACCTCACCGCCATCTTCACTATCACCCTATCATCGGAGGTAATGGACACCGCCCTCTGGGTGCCTCCACCTGAGAAATGGGTCCGGTCATCACTTGGTGGGGTGAGGTTACCCCGAAGGCCAAGGTTGCCATGTGGGGAGTGTTAGTAACTAACTAACTAACTCATAGTCATTACACATTGGAATTTGTTTGACTTGTTTATGTACCTACTTAAATATATGTTCAAAACCTTTTCTTCACATTTCATTGCTTAAATTAATGTACAACTACCTATAGTTAGATACTTGTTCTTCTTGTAATTCTAATAGTAGTGGATGTAACGGAGAGAGAGCATTTTAAATGATTAAATTCTAAAAGCAGAAATCCCGATCTCAAACATGTTTTTAAGGAATATTATTTTTAAAGCCTATTTTCTGGTTTTTAAAGATTATTTCTTACATTATAAAAATCTATTTTAGGCACCTAAAGTTACATTTTAATGACCTAAAAGTTTGAAGTTTAGTCATAAGTCAAAATAATACAAGTTCTAACATTGTAGGTTCAAAAACATATTTAATTATATTATTAATTCAAGTATGTCCCGAATAAAAAATTAAATACATTGTCATAAAGATAAAGGTTGTGCTACCTTTTCCACAGCCATTTTGATTGAAATATAGAAGAAGTTCTAATATTCTTCCTTATACTGACTGAGTGTATCGTCTTTTGTTCTTGTGATATTGGGAAAACAAAATCAATGGAGTCACCAGAAACTCACAGTGAGGCTGGGATCTTTCTGAATGCCATATTATCGTCATCATCGTTGTCATTATGGTGATGGTGATGACAACTACTTCAATGATGGCCATTTAAACCTTGACGGGCAGGGAACGGATATCCATAAAACATAAAGTCACGAACCCATTATTACGATAGCGCGGCTTGTGCACACTAAGGGACAGATGGTGAGGCGCGGAGATAAGGGACAGATGGTGCACCGCAGAGATAAAGGTCTTGCCGAAACACAAAGTTAGATGACTGAAAGGTTTGTGCTTCGTTTTGTAATTTCTGGAACAGTGAATAGAGAACATTCTAAAAATGTCTCGAAATACGAGTGAGCTATAAAAAGGAGTCGCGATTGCCAGTTTGAGTCAGAGTCGTAAATTGGATTGGTGTGCCTGCAACTGTATTTTGAAAGTGAATTCCTTTGTCTGTGGTCAACGACCTTGTCAATTGTATTTTTTTATGTTATGTAATTCTGCTGCTGTACGGGTTGACCAAAGTGTGTTTCTATGAAAATAAAGAGCATTTTGAATTTCTGCAACTTGGACTTTTAATTCTACGAGCCCACAAAGTGACAATAACAAGATACTTAAATCGTTAAATACTGTAAAAATGATTCATAAATAGACATTCTTACTTTCCATATTTATTAAATTATTTAAATGAAACAAAAACTGGTTTAAAACCCATTAAAGACAGTTTACATCTACAGTATCAATAAAGTAGAAACTATAATAATAAATTGTTGAAATTTCACTACTTCTTTTCACTGAAGCGAAAGCCAATCTTTGCGTTGAACATATCTAATATTGAGTCATTTTGTTTTATGTGCATATGAATTATATATATATATAGCTGCGTAAGAGACCTCTCCGTTTCAAAGTTTTAGGGATTAGTTTATGCTGCCAAGCGATAATCATTGCATATGTTGTGTCATACAAACATGCTAGAAAGAAAGAAACCTCTCATTAGCATCTGTGTGTACCTATTACAGTATTTTACAACTGAAGTTTATGGTAGCCTTATGCAGCTGTTTTCGCACAGTATTTTTTATCTATACACACTCAGTATTCAGAGTGATTTCTTATAGCAATCGAGAGTTAAATGAATAGCACATTTGAAATTGTTAAATTTCAGTGTTAACCATGGCTTATACTAGTAATGTAGCAAATAAATTAGCTTGCATAGGAAGTATACGGGCTTGTGATATCACTCTAGAAAATGTGGAGGACTTTCTGCAGTTTGACATGATTTGAATATTGATGGTGATTATGAGGGAGGTGTTGAGGATATGGCAGCAGTGAGGAAGAAATTGACCTGCTTCCTTCAGGTGTTCGTGAAGAATCACCATTATACAACAGTCAAAATAACAGCCATAGACAAATAAACATATTTTCGTGTACAGCTATCTTATGAGTTCCAGCTGACTGACATTTTCACAAATTATTTTTACTGCTGACTTAATGTCTCTCATTCTTACGGAAACAAATGTATATGTGAGTACGATGAAGGAAGCCCTGACCTCTAAAAGCAATTTAAGGCCTAAGAGAACACTTCAGAAGTGGACAGTGTGCATTTATTTGTAAACCTACATTAGACATGTACTGGTCTACAGATGGAATGTTAGCTGCTCCATTTCTGGGGAAAATAACAGGTCAAATGTGGGTAGTGTGGATCAGTTATTACAAGCTATCCCTCTTTAAGAAAAACAGTTAAATGTTATAGGGTATTTTTGCACCAGCTGGATCTAAACATGTACAATTGTTTAGTAATTTGCATAGCTCTAAAATTCATGCAAGACAATCTACCTAAACTTATGCATATCAATAGTTTGTAACCTAATTGAGTACTTTAACATTCATAAGCCTCTTCATACTGGGGGTAAGAATTCCACCACTACAACACCCCTCATACTTGAGAGAAAACACTTTCCTAAAAGGATACCACCCACAACAAAAAACAATGTGACCATTTCGAAAATGTGTACTGTGTCGCCAAAAAGAAGTTCACAAGGAAACCAGTATTATTTGCTGTGAATCTGAAGATGTGCCCTTGGGTGTTTATCCAGGTTTTGAGGTGTATCATTCAAAAAGAAACCTTTATAGGTAAGTTTTCATCTCTTATAGAACTAATTTAAATTTATTGTAAAATAGAAAGATTAAAATTGGCATTAAATGCATGTATGTGCAGGATGTCTATACATGTCCATATCGGTTTACAGCATTTTAACTGGACGTAATATGACATCCATAATGGTGAAAGAGTAGATAATATAATAATAATAGTTAATATTAATAAATTGGCTACCAATGAGGAACTTATGCTGTATTTATATGGTTCAAAAAAATTCTAAAGGAATAATATTACAGATATAGGCTTTCACAAAGAAAGTGGCTAAGATTGTTTTATCTCACAGATCTTCTGCCAACTTCAGAAGAATGTCATCAGCAATTACCTAGATAACTTCCTTTTCCAATACAAATTTAGGGCCAGTTAAGAAGGAAATTTCCCACCAGGGATTGCGGGTAGAAAATTGAAAGCATAACACAGAATGGAAGTTTCATTACTACAATGAAACCAATTATGACATCCAAATTATTTGCTCCAGAAGATCTGCTACATCAATTATCTTGTGCTTGCAAAAGTTGAGGCAAGCACTGTGGGTGCACAAATATCTTGATCTGTTCTACAATGTGTGGGCACTGTAATGGGTCAACACTCAACAGTTTCTAGGTAAGTGAAGATGATGTGTAAAAAATATGACTCATCTATAATTTAATACTCATCAGTCTCTTTGGAGGAAGATAATGGAACCATCTTCTTTAGAATAACACTGTACATAATAACAACTGAATTAACAAGAAGAAAAATGTAAATAAACTACTAAGCATAAAAGGAGCATGATAATAAACGAAATTTAAGTACTACCTACCCACTGAAGAGGGAGAGGGGCTTAATCTGTTTACAAAATGAGTGTATAGAGTGCATATGATTCACCCATGCTGCCACGTCTAATGCTAGTTTCAGTAACTACAGTGATAAATGAATTATGTGACAACACTGCATATTTTAGATGAATCCAGCACCCTTATCATATCTGGATGGCAAGCATAAACATCATGCGAAAGCAAAAGTGATCAAGTTACATTCATCTGCCTTGCCTTCTTATGTCAGGTGGACAATACAGTTAGGAATAGGTGATTCGTGATGCTTGAAACATGTATCATTACATGATAGTGTATTTAACCCTTTGCTGCGCACACAGTATTAGCTAGTTGTTCTCCAAGCAGACATATGTCCATTTAAATTCTGAGCTACTACTACAGACATAAAACTAAGAGTGGCCTATATACCTGCATAATTATATTTTTAACTGGCAAAATTAAAATGCTTAATGAATAGCTTACACATGGTGTTCATTTTTATGTGATTTTACCGTGCAAGAATTGACGTAATAAATAGCATTGTCGATGGAGCGAGTTTATATACCATTCCCCTAGCGGTTTGCTATCATATTTGATCTGCTGACAGCAGCTTTGAGGCCTCCCTCTACCGGCAGGTAAATATACTATTTGAGAGGTGGGTCCTGCCCGCATGATATGTGTGTAATTTCGCCTGGTGCATACATACGATTACTGTTTTTAAAAAACTATATACTGCAATGCAAAGCACTGCACTGCAAAGCTAATTATGCAGCCATAAAAGTATACCATGAAGAATATAAGAAATGGTAGGTCAATGAACACTTATTTCACGATGAACATCTGTTTTTCTGTTATAGCAGACACATATGCATATTGCAAACCTGTCACATAAAATAGAAATATTTCAATTAGATCTCAATTCTCTTCTATCACCCACAGTTTCCTCACAGTGTAACTTATTCGCAAACCAGAAAATGAGCAGAACATATTCTAGGAATGAAAAATAAACTAGTGTTACAATATTACAAAGCTTTTATCCATGTCTAAACAAAAAAATATCTCTAGTACAGTCTTATTTTCTTATATTTCCTTTCTCTTTTCCCCTTAAACGCTGTCTGTATTGCGAGAAGTTATGCTTGAGGCCTTTCCATCATAACATTATTTATTGCTTCTAGATTGGGACCAGTCACATTTTAGCATCCAGTCCCTCTCTTTCCTGTATCTTGGAAATGTTTGATGCACCTATAGGTTTTAAGACATAAAGATACCAACATTAATAGACATTTTAATTAAGTGAGAATGACAAAACATTTATATTGTATACTGATAAAACGTAAGACGTTTATGTTGCAAACAAAAGTATGTCAAATAAGACCTGAAGCTTTCCTGGTGATGAATATGCTCACTTTCTTTTCGGGCAACAAGCCAGATGAAAAGAAGATTAGATATCAGTATTTCAGGAGTGTGCATCCTTCCCATCATCAGGATATTTATAAAATGTTATAACCAAAAATGAAACACTGGATATAACACCAATATAAACAAAGACAAAACACTATCAAAATTCGCATTACTGAACAAAAACTGTTTTCAGTAAATTAAGTTCTCACACCATCTCCTCACCTGATATTTAATTTACTGAAAACAGTCCTTTGTTCAGTAATGCGAATTTTGATAGTGTTTTGTCTTTGTTTATATTGGTGATATATTCAGTGTTTCATTTGTGGTTATAACATTTTATAAATATCCTGATGATGGGAGCGATGCACACTCCCAAAACATTGATATCTAATCGTCTTTTCACCTGGCTTGTTGCCCGAGAAGAAAGTGAGCAAAAGTATGTCAATTTGGCAGTACCTGAACACTTTTGACAACATTACGCTCCGAGGAACTTGTCTGAGTGCTGGATAGCATTGCATAAACTCCTCTATGCAGCGGTTTAAATTATATTTATATGTCGCTGCAATTTTAAGGCCGGTAAGAAAGTAGCATTCAACCATGAAGATGCGGTGCTATGTGTTCATATCCAGGGGAAGCTAATTGTATTAGTTACCAGCCCAACCACAGAGAGCATTGTAATTTGCTTACTGTTCCGCAAATATTACTGCTTCTTCTCCATAGAGGGCACTATGATTTCAAGATAGACTCACCAGTCAACTATGATGTCTATCTTGCTCAACTGGAGGGGGGAAATAACAAATAAAAATGAACACCGTGTATAAATTGGTTTGCAGTGAACAACATATAAATTAATTTTAACAATTTATTACTGAAAAGATCAACCCCTTTGTAGGCAAACAACATTTATATATGTGCACCCCTTTTTAACACATTTTTATACCAATGCGATTTACATTTTGTTACTTTGCAATGTTAAAAACCGGACTAAATGTCCTTAAGTCAGCCAAATAAAATTACAATAATTTCTGCAACATTTTTGTGGTACTCACCCTTATGTTTCCATCTCTGCCATTATTGCAGCGAACATATTGCAGCTTATTTTAGTTAGTTGATGGAAATAATTACCGGGGAAATATATGAGTCAACTGGAGAATTTAATGTCAGGACGGCACGTTGACCACAGTAGCTCAAAGGTTAAGAGCGACTGGACGGAAACCGGAGATCCGTGGTTCAAATCCCGGCCATGGCATTGAATTTTTCATGTTGACTCTATCCATATTGCAGCTTGTCCGTAAAAAGTTACACAGTATTCCATTGCACAATAAAAATGTTCTATATACACTTAAGGTTATTAATGGTTTAGTATGTACACCCTTGTGTTAGTTTGGAATTTCCAACCCCGTCACTTTGTGATAACTGAGGAAGCACCCAATTCTACATAAGGCAATGTCACACTGTCTGCACTTGTATTGAGACTGCACGCCACGACCTGATTGTGATTTCCTTTTCTTCACAATGCACTGAACACACAATTTCACCCAGCCTGTTACTTTCATGAGGGTGGGAAGAGAACTAGGAACAGGGGTGGCAGAAGGTAGGTTACGCTGAAATCCCACTCACTTACCTGATGTAAAGTCTGCGATTAGCTGTTGCACTAAATTCTGCCTGCAGTAAAGAAGTCTATTGCCATGAGCTGTAGAAGCAGGTCTGCTTAAAAATGTTGTATATTGTAAAACTATTAACAACAGCAACATTCACGGCAAAATGGAACAAATATTTCCACCATTTTTTTTAAGGCTGGCCGACACCGTAATACTCCCTTCTATGGTCCGCAAGGTCAATCCCTGCCATATTAAGAGTGTAATTAAGCACTGCATTAGGACACAGTATTTTAATTTTTTCTTTTCCCTTGCCACACTTCCTTTCTACCTCTTCATCTGTTCTGGGATTGGAGTTGGCAGATAATAAAAGAACATCCCTGTTATCATGCCAAACAACTGCAGTTACATCTTTATGTTGCAATTTGCAAGATTTGCCCCTTTTCAGTTTCAATTGTTTTGGCTTTGAAAACTGTTTTGGCAAGTCTTTTCTTCCAGCATAAGTCGTACCACATGCATATATTTTCTTATCCAGAAGCAATTTAACTAGCCACGTGGAAGTAAAAAAATTATCAAAATAGACATGATGCCACAATCCCGTGTATTTTTTGTACATGTCTAGAACGACCTGTTGCCCAACTAGATCACTGTTTCTCAACTCCTTTCTCCCCAGATAGATTTTACATGTCAATAAATACCCAGTTTTACTGTCTGCAATACCCCATGCCTTTATCTGCCATTTTGTTGGTTTAGCGGACTTATATTGTTTTAGAAAGAAGCACCTTTTGAAGCCTATCATTGCTTCATCAACAGAAAGATCATGATTTGGTTTGCAAACTTTCCGATTATGTCTAAAGCAGGTCGTGCCTTATACAGATAATCATAATAATCTACCTCTAATTGTGACTTAGCAGATTCATCATTTAGATGAAGGTATTGTGATATCTTTTGAAAAAGGAGCAAAGTCATTGCTTGTCTCACAATTGAACAAACGTAAACATCCCCCAAAAATTAATCTCGAATTTCAGGAAGATCCACCATCCCCATATATATCAAAACACCTAAATAGGCCTTTATCTCCCTTGAATTCGTATCTTCCCATTTGGGATCTGACTTCTTAGTTTGAATCTGTGCTGCATACCTATTGGTTTTCTTCGCAATTTTGCCGCAAAAATCAGAATCTACAAGGGGAGTTCAATAAGTAATGCAACACATATTTTTTCTTGGCCAATTTTGGTTGGAAAAACCTGACATTTCTTGGGGAACATTTTCATACATTCCTGCTACGTCTTGTAAAGTTTCATTGACTTCCGATAGGTGACAGCACTATACAGAGCTTTTAAAGTGGCGTCTGTAACGGACGTGCATTCCAAACACAGGCAGTGATTGAGTTTCCTTTGGAAGAAAACCAGGGCATCTCAGATATTAATAGGCGCTTGCAGAATGTCTATGGTGATCTGGCAGTGCACAAAAGCATGGTGAGCCGTTGGGCAAAGCGTGTGTCAGTATCGCCGCAAGGGTCAAGCAAAACTGTCTGATCTCCCGCGTGCTGGTTGGCCGTGCACAGCTAAGACTCCTGCAACGTTCGAGTGTGTGAACACTCTCATTCGAGATGATCGCCGGATCTCAATCAAACACCTCCGTGCTCAACTTGATGTTTCTGTTGGTAGTGCTGTCACAATTTTTCACCAGTTGAGATATTCAAAGGTATGTTCCTGATGGGTTCCTTGATGTCTAACCGAAGAAAGAAAAACCATCTATGCGGAATTGCTTACTCGTCATGAGGCTGATGGTGACAGTTTTTTGTCAAACATTGTTACCAGCGATGAAACATGGGTTCATCCCTTCAAACCCGAAACAAAACAGAAATCAATGGAGTGGCACCACACCCACTTCAATACCAAGAAAAAGTTTAAAGCCATACCTCAGCCAGTAAAGTCATGGCTACAGTCTTCTGAGATGCTGAAGGGGTTATTCTGTTCGATGTCCTTCCCCATGGTCAAACGATCAACTCTGAAGTGTATTGTGCTACTCTTCAAAAATTAAAGAAACAACTTCAGCGTGTTCGTAGACACAAAAATCCGAACGAACTTCTTCTCCATGACAACACAAGACCTCGCACATGTCTTCGCACCCAAGAGGAGCTCACAAACTTCAGTGGACTATTCTTCTGCATCCTCCCTACAGCCCCGATCTAGCACCGTCGGATTTCCATATGTTTGGCCCAATGAAGGATGCAATCCATGGATGATGAAGAAAACCTGATGCAGTACGATGTTGGCTCCGACATTAACCACTGGAATGGTACTGTGCAGGCATACAGGGCCTCATTTCAAGATTGTGTAAAGCCGTAGCACTGAACGGAGATTATGTTAAAAAATAATGTTGTGTAGCTAAAAGATTGGGGAATAACATGGTGTATTTGAATGCTGAATAGAACAACCTCTGTTTCAGAAAGAAAAAAACATGTGTTGCATTGCTTATTGAACTGCCCTCATATAAAAAGTTCAAAGTAATCTATTTCTGGACTTCCTGGAGGAACAGTATGATTGGCACCTGTAGGGGATGAAAATCCTGCCAAACTTATTGAAAGTCAAATTGGAGGTCCACTGTGCAGGTACTACTTTAATTTTAGTTTGTTTTTCATGTATTTTAGCCCCCTGGTCTGCTACCTATTCCTCAGCCCTTTCACTGTCACTTTGTTCCTTATCACCGTCTTCCATTAACTCAAACCAAGATTCGTCAGAACTACTTTCGCAATCTAATTCCTCGTAAATTGCTGCAAGTATGTCCTCTTCTATTAACAACACCTTCTCAATACAGCTTTTCTAGCCCACAATGTACTTGGAACAGCATCCATGGTACTGATGTAGCTATAAATGCATCAGAAAACTGCTTGCTTACACAGCTGCACTCAAGTTATTTCAATGTTATTTATGATTTGTTATTACATTCTGGCATGACGAAAACACTTTAATATTGCAACAGGAGAGTGGTTACATCAACACAGCTCCTAACAACTGGGATCAGCATAAACAGAACCCATATGAAACAATAAACACATTTACTACATTCTACTATGCTGTACTACGCTAAGAATCGCAAAGGATTAAACAGCTCCTGCATTTGTAGTTCAAGACATGGGAGTTCTTAAAGGGTGTATATCAATTAAGTGGTCATAGTGAAAAGGGTTACGGAAAACCTTTGAAACTAAATTGCCATAAGCAATAGAAATTGAATAAAACTTATTTTATATTGCTTTATGTAATACTGTTATTACCATAGTAAACCCAATTTATGAATATAGATTAAATAGCCATTCCTTTCTTGGAAGTGTTGAAAACAGTGTTGCTATGATAAATTAAATTTAAAGGGAGTCGATTAATGACACTAAACAACACTTACTTTTAAATTTTTCCGGAACATGTTTCAGAGACTTTGCCTCTATCCTCAGCCGGCCATCGACTGGTTCTCATTGGTGTAGTTGACGATATTTTGTCACAGGTCTCCTCTGTTGGCGGTTCAAGGAACTTGCTGAACAAATCTTTCTGGGGGATGTCGAAGTTAAATACTTTGTTCTTATTTTTTGAAATGAGGATTTGTTTCCATGAGGATAGTTCTTGGTTTCCTGATGTATGTTTTAGTAGTTTTGGTTCTGGATTTATGTTGTGGTTTTTTTCCCAAAAATGTGTGGCAACTGCTGATTTTTCTAATTGTTTATATTTTATGTTCCTAAAGTGTTCCTTTGCTCTTGTTTCTAAATTTCTTTTCGTTTTTCCAATATAAATTGGACTACAGTCACTGCATTCAATTTGATATATACCAGATTTTTTGTTACATGGAATGGCATCTTTGATATCTGAGCAAATTAGGTTTTTTAAGGAGAGATGGTTGACTGGTGCTAGTTGAATGTTTTGTTTTTTGAAGACTTTTTGAATTTATCATAAGCCCATGGATGGTAAGTGAATTTTTTGAAAATCATATTAGTTTCTGTAGCTGAGAGGGTTGTGGTTTCCTTTAGTAGCTTCTTCTTTTCTGCAATTCCTTTCTTGGAAGTGTTGAAAACAGTGTTATGATAAATTAACTTTAAAGAGAGTCGATTAAAGACACTAGTGTCTTTAATCGACTCTCTTTAAAGTTAATTCTTCTTTTTTGCTAAGTTCACCTTTTTTGTCTACTAATGATTTGGGAAAGTTATTTTTTTGTGCTATTTCAATTATTTTGATGTATTCTGTTTTGTATTCTTCTGCTGTGAGAGGGATGTTTACCAGTCTGTGTGCTAAACTATTGAAGATTGCCTGTTTGTGGGATCTTGGGTTGTAGCCATTAGCTTTTATGTAGTTGTCTGTCTGTGTTGGTTTTCTGTAAATGCCAAAGTTTAGTCTATTCCACCGCTTGTGAAATCAGATCTGTGATTCGTTTTCTGAATGCTATGAAAGTGAAACCAAATGAAATTTATCGGCAAATTTGTGATGTTTACGGACAAAATGCGATGAGTGATACAATGGTGAGAAGATGGGTCCGACAGTTCAATGAAGGACGTAGTGAAGTGCACGATGAAGAACGAAGTGGGCGTCCATCTTTGGTTACAGAAGAACTGGTTCACGCGATTGATGACAAGATCCAACAAAACCGCAAGTTTACAATTAGTGCTCTCGCTATGGAATTTCCCCAAATCTCACGATCACTAGTTCATGAAATTGTTACCGAAAAACTGAAATTTCATAAACTTTGCTCACATTGGGTGCCAAAGATTATTACTGAGCAACTTAAAACAACTGCACTTCAGTTTTTGACCCGTTATGATGAAGGCGGCGAAGAATTTCTGACACAGATAATCACAGGAGATGAAACTTGGGTTTCTTACAACACCCCTGAAAGTAAGCATCGATCAGTGGAATGGAGGCAAACCTCATCCCTAGCAAAGGTTAAGCCGAAACAAATCTTGACACTATTATTTGAAGCAAAAGGTTAGAAACAGTGATGTATTTAACATTCGAAAGTAATGAGTCGGTAATTCAAACACAAGCATCACTTAAATTATCCTTACTTGGACATGTTTCAGAGAACAGTTTGTCCCCATCGTCAGTAGTTATCCGACTGGTTGGATCCGTGGTTTCCTGAAATGTGCTGGTTGTCTGTGGTGGCATCTGTTGTCTGTGAGATGAACATCCAAAGAGAGTTTTCAGGCAGCAATTTGAAATTTAAAGTATACTGTTTGCTTTTATAATTAGCAACTTTTCCCAAACATCAAGTTCGGCTGCATTACTGGCTGGCTTTAACCGCTTCGCCGATGGCCATTTAAACCCTTCAGGGGCCGGAAACGGATACCCAATAAACAGAACAGGATATTTAAATTGTTAAATGCTGTAAAAATGCATCATAAATACAATTCCGTATCTTCCGTATTTATTAAGTTATTTAAACGAAACAAAAACTGGTTTAAAACTCATTAAAGGCAGTATAAATCTACAGTAACAATAAAGTAGAGACATTAATAAATTGTTGAAATTTCACTAATTTGTTTCACTGTGGCAAAAGCCATTCTTTGTGCCGAACGCGCCTAATATGTGAATCATTTTGTTTTGTGTGTATATGAGCCAATGTATATATGTATAGCTATGCAAGCGACTTCTCCGGTTCAAGTTTAGTTTATTTATGCTATACCAAGCGATAATCATACGAGAATATATTGCGTTACACACTCACACACTGGAAAGAAAACTCTCTGTCAGCATCTGTTATTACAGTGTATCTCAACTGCCTTATGCAGCGGTTTTCACTCTGTATTTTAGTTATTTATACTCTGTGTTCAGAGTGATTTCTTATAGCTGTCAAGAGCTAAATGAATGGCACATTTGAAATTGTTAAATTTCAATGTTAACCATGGCTTATCCCCGTAATGTATCAAATAAATTAGCTTGGGTATGATGTGTACAGGCTTCTGATATTACTGTAGAAAATCTGGAAGATTTGTTTTACGATTATGAAGGAGATCTTTAGGACATACGTAGCAGTGACGTGTGCTGGTCTACAGATGGCATGTTAGCTACTCCATTGTTTGGGGAAACGGCGGGTCAAATATGGGTGATGCGGATCAGCTATTACTAGCTATCCCTCTTTACGGAAAACAGTTAAACGGTATAAAAAAGTATTTTTATACCACTGGATGTAACTATGCACAGTTGTTTAGTAATTTTCAGAGCTGTAAATTCATGCAAGACATTCATCTACCTGTACTTGGGCATATGAAGAGCTTCTAACCTAATTGAGTATTATAATACTCAGAGGCCTCTTTATACTAGGGGGTAGGAAATTCACCACGACATCACCCCTCATACTTGAGAGAAAACCCTTTCCTAAAAGTATACCACCCACAACCAAAAAAACTTGTAACCATTTCGAAAATGTGTAGTGTGTTGCGAAAAAGAAGTTCGCAAGGAAACCAATATTATTTGGTGTGAATCTGCAGATGTGCCCTTGAGTGTTTATCCAGGTTTGGAGGTGTACAATTCAAAAAGAAACCTTTAAGAATATGTTTACATTCCTTATAGAACTAATTTAAATTTATTGTAAAATAGCAAGATTAAAATAATTGGCGTTAAATGAGCATTAAATGCATGTATGCGCAGGACGTCTATACACGTCCATATCGGTTTGGGGCATTTTAACCTGGACGTCATATGACATCCATATCGGTGAAAGGGTTAATAGTTTTATATTTGGTACAATTTCATGGTTGGTAGACCAGAAATGGTGGGCTGATTTTTCTATTTGTTTGTATTGCACACATCTCATATGTTCCTGTAATCTAATATGTAAACTTCTTTTGGTTTTTCCTATGTAGAACTTATTGCAGTCTGAGCAGTTGATTTTGTATATACCTGATTTCTTGTTTTCAGGTACTGGGTCTTTCAGGTTGTTGCATAAGCTTTTTAAACTGAATTTATTTATTGGGGCTAGGGTGATGATGTACTTCTTGAATATCTTGTTGAATTTATGATGCACTCTGGGATGATATGTGAATTTCCTGAACTGTGTCTCGGTTTTTGATTCTGTTAATTTTGTGGTATCCAATATGTGTTTACTGTTTCTTGAATTTCCAAATTTTCTCTTTTATTAATCGTTTACTGTAACCATTAATTGCAGCTATGTTAATCATGTGGTTATATTCTTTGTTGTATTCATTCTTTTTCAATGGGATGTTGACTAGTCTATGTGCTAAGCTGTTCAAAACTGCATGTTTGTGGGGTGTACGGTTGTAGCTATCGTTCTTGATGTAATTATCTGTTTGTGTTGGCTTCCTGTAGATGCCATAAGATATGTTATTTAATTCATGGATTATCTTCAGATCTAACAAAGGTAGGTAGCCATCTTTTTCTATCTCTATTGTGAACTTTATTGCTCTATTCTGTATGTTCCATAGTTTTAAGGAATCTTACATGAATTTGTGGAACAATGGCAAAAATATCATCAACATATCTATACCGGCATTTGAAGATGTATGGGATGATGTAATATGTGTTTCAAAGAAGCTCATAAAGAGGTTGGCTAGGAAAGGTGAAAGTGGATTGCCCATTGTTAGGCCTGAGGTCTGTTGATAGAATTTACTGTAGAATGTAAAGAAATTTTCATGTATGCATAAATGAGTAAGTTTTGTGAGATCTTCTATTTCTTCTATCAAAAACCTTAGCCTATATACGGCTAGTGTGAAGAAATGATTAATTCCCATCAATTAACTAAAATATTAAGAGTTAAATGATGAAGCCTGGGACTCAAGTACTTATGATAATAAGTCACCACAAAGGGTGTATCTCGAATGCGAGAGCCCCTAGTTGTCTACCGGGGAAATATACGAGTCAAATGGAGAATTTAATGTCAGGACGGCACGTTGGCCATGGTAGTTCAATGGGTTAGAGCGGCTGGATGGAAACTAGGAGATCTGCGGTTCAAATCCTGGCCATGGTATTGAATTTTTCATGTTGACTCTATCTAACAAACAGTATACTTTAAATTTCGAATTGCCATCACCTGAAAACTCTCTTTGGAAGTTCATCTCACAGACAACAGATGCCACCACAGACAACCAGCTCACTTCAGGAAACCACGGATCCAACCAGTCGGATAACTGCTGACAATGGGGACAAACCGCTCTGCAAAACATGTCCAAGTAAGGATAATTTAAAATAATGTTTGTGTTTGAATTACCGACTCATTACTTTCAAATCTTGACACCTCGAAAAATGATGTGCACAGTCCCGGAAAGGCATCTTACTCATTGATTTCTTAGCACGTGGTCAAACAATGAAAGCAGATGTTTATTTAGAGACACTTGTGCCGCGCAGTACAGAATAAGCGCCAAGAAATTCTGTCAAAAGGTGTGTTTCTTCACGACAATGCACGATCACACACTGCAAATGCGACGAAAAACATTCCACAGGGATTTGGCTGGGACGTGTTTGACCACCCCCCGTACAGCCCTGACCTCGCTCTTATCGACTTTCATCTGTTTTTGCATCTCAAATCTTTCCTTGGCGGTCAACACTTCAACAATGAAGAAGAGCTGAAAGAAAATGTTTCAAACTGGTTGAACACACAGGCGGCAAACTTCTATGAAGAAGGTAAACAAAAACTTGTGCCTCGCTATGACAAATGCCTGCAAAATTTTAGCAGTTACGTGGAAAAGTAGTTTAAGAGTTGTAGAATTTTGTGCAATAAATAATTTTTCTGTGTCTGTACACAATTTAATTTTATTACCAAACAGAACTTACTTTCTGGACATACCTCACACATTCTTCGAAGTGTGATTCAAGCTTTATACTGTCCATTCAGCCCTGGATCTTTGGCACCTGTATCAAGTCAGGACAGATGAATCCTTGCCTCTACATATTCCTAAGTACCTGCCACAGCTGAGGTAACCTACATCCAGAAATCTTCATATAATGTCGGAGAAAGCAGCAGAAGCCAGGAGCCGCCATCTTCAGAGAGTACCTCAAAACGTGCACTGAGACTTTACGGATACTGCTGAGACCAACTGACTGTCTCAAAATGCATATTCATAAAATAAATTAATACCCAGAAGCTTTATAAATAAAACCTTTACTTTTATTCTGTCCAACAATATACAGTTAAATAACAGCATTAACATTCGCTAATTCCTTTGTGAACTAATATACACTGCGGATGGACTATATGAACTGTATGCCAAAACCAAATTGGAAACCAGATTCCAACTGGTCACAGCGCTTGTGCGACAGAGGAAGGCAATAATTCAATTCCAATCTTGCCATCTGGCCCAGCCTCAAAGCTATGCCAATACCATAGGTGGTGCGAAAATCTTCTTTCAGTTTCTGCCAAATCTCCGACAGCTCAGCTAAAGCAGAGAAACAAAGAATTGGTTAGCAATTTTTTTTAATACATCTGTGGGAGCAGAAGAAAATTTAAAATTTAAATACAAAATATAAACAGCACCTTAAGGCCTGATCACATAGTGGCAGTAAGACTTAAAATGAACCTCAGCAAACCAGAGCGGTGTCTGCAGTTCATGAATTTCTAATATATCCTATTCCAGTTCATTTCCTTTACTTCCTTTCAATTCAGCATGACATTTATTCAGTGAGAGGATTCCCAGCAAAAATCTCAACCTGTCTTTTCCCTAACTTTTTCTGACCAAAACACAGTACTTCCTTAACCATAATTTTGTATTTGCTCACTTTCTAACAGTATCTTACACACTTTACAGCAGATTTCAAATTGACTGTCCGATACATCACTACACTATTAGAAACTCTGGACTAAGTGATGAATCCAGCCAATAAAAATATTTGTAACTTTTTTTTCTTGGTCGCCAATCCCTCCTAACTTTAAAAAGATGCAAAGAGTAAGGAGATCACAATTATCTGATCCACCTCTAATGCAGTCACAAGTAAGTGAGTAACCATGTGTGAAAGCAAACAATTTCTCTGCATTTAATTTCTAAATCATCACTTCAAGGGCTGGGAGAGGATTTTAAGGAACAAAAATTCTGTAATCTTTAAAATGAAGTTTCTCATCAGTATGTATTACCAGACATGTGTAAGCATTGAACAAATCTCCCTGCCTTTCTCTGATTCATATCAATTTTTTAAATATTCTCCTAACTGTAACTGATTATTTTGCAATTTCCAATCTGCCCTAACTTTCCAGGCTGCTGGGAACACTGAGTATAATTCTAGCCACTAGATTGGTAGGGTAGTTTAGCTGCCCACCCCAAACAAAATAAATATGGACTACCAAATTATAACATGAGAAGGTTCTCAATAACAGGGAACTGTTAAGGCAATGCTCCCCTGAATTTGGAGCAAAAATAAAACGAAGTGTAATAAAAATGTAGAAATAAGTTGAAAATTCTTACATACATATTGTAGCTGTCCAGTTTAATGCCACATGCAGGTAATTCTTCACCCATTCCTCTGTACAACCAAACTGCACTGCCAATGTCAACTACTGAATGTTGGTTTGGTAGTTTTCAGTAGTCGACATTAGCTGAAGATGTTAGGAAGATCCTAATGGAACGTGTTCTAGGTAAACACTAGCAATAAGTGGAGCATTGAATACTAGTTTGACTCAAAATTATATTAATTTTGTGCTTCATTGTAATCATAGTCCTTACTCATAGGAATTATTTTCATTTGTTTCTTTCCTTTCTTCTAATTTTCACTTTTCCACTAATTCATTTCATTTTTATTCCCTTAATTTCTAATTGGTTCTATTGTTTCACCTACCTTTCCTTTGACTTTTTGCAGAAGCTGTATTTTGTGTGACGCGAGAATATTTTCTAAGTCCAAAGGTGCACATATATGCATGCACAAGCAGACATCCTGCAGGTTCTCGCATTGCAACCAACATGAGAAAGATATTGTGACTTTGTGGGTTCGTAAAATTAAAAGTCCAGGCTGCAGAAATTCAAAAATGCTCTTTATTTCCATAGAAAGACAGTTTGTACACCCTTGGTAGCAGAATGACATATACCAACA
This sequence comes from Mantis religiosa, assembly GCA_030765055.1. Classification (NCBI taxonomy): domain Eukaryota; kingdom Metazoa; phylum Arthropoda; class Insecta; order Mantodea; family Mantidae; genus Mantis; species Mantis religiosa. The sequence continues at coordinate 64,355,980 of CM060950.1, forward strand.
CAATCTCTCATCGCTTCTGCACACGTAAATAAACAAAAGAGCTCACTTTCAAATCACTGCTGCACACACACAATTATTGTGTCCAATTACGACTGTCCACGAATGGCGAGTTGCGGCTTCTTTTACATCTCCACTCATTGTTCTAGAAATTTGTGGAATGTTCTCTAACAATCAAGACGGCACCAGAAGAAAGACGAACCTTCCAGACATCTGTCTCTTTCTTTCTTTCTCTGTTTCAGCAGGCTTTTATCTCCGCGCTGTACTATCTGTCTCTTTGTGCACGCCGGCTGCACCCGCTGCAACAATGCGATCGGCGACAGTATAACACTTGCAGCCAACCTGCAAAAATGCCCCAGACATCTGTCTTACACCGGTGCAAAAAGATATGTGGATGCAATTAGCGCAGATCAGTTTTGGAAAATACTGACCATATTTCCTATACTGACCATGTTTCTTCTCAGGTCTTATCGCTTTACAAAAGTAGGCTAGCTGTCCAGCAAAAGTACTTATTGTACTGTTAGAAGTGAAGGCTGTTTGTTCTGTGCGTTCTTCAAATATTTAAGATTCGTTCAGTACATTGTTGAAAATTGGAAAATAGTTTGACAAATCAGTAAAATGGACTTATCCTTTTATTTTAATAATGAGGAGGCCTGCCTTCAATTATTATTTGACGAGGGTCTGCTGAGGACATGCATGTTGTGTTCTGAATGCTATGTCACCATGCATCCATCAAGAGACGGGGCTGCAAGTACCCCAAGTTTTGCTGCATCTTCGTAAATAGTGACATGAGGCACTACTGTTGCTACCATTGATACTAATATATACCTTGTACTTAATTTAATTATCTTTATTATTATTTATTTATTGACTTATTTATTTATTTTCTTTTAGAACTGGACATGAAGCGGTGACGCAGTCCGTGTGCAAAGGAACATGGTTTGAGCAGGCTAAGTTATCACCCGGTCAAATTTTGTTACTCATGCACTGCTTTGCACATAAACAATCCTACAACACAATAATGGAGTGCTCCGTAGGAGATACATGTATCTGCTCGCAGACTGGATCGAACTGGTTCGGCTACTGCCGCGAAGTGTGCATGATGTCAAATGACATTAAGTATACTGCAAAGGGGAGAGTGCAAAATAGGATGATACAACATATCGAGATTCAACTGTATTGGAACACCACAGTGAAGCGAAAAATTATTAAAGTTTAGATGAGTCGCATTTTTTACACATCTGCTTCACTTTCGTACGAAAGCAGATGTGTAAAAAATGCGACTCATCTAAACTTTAATAAGGATGATACAAGTTTCATCATGGGCACGTCAGAGTGCAACTGGATCCTGGGAATGATCAACATGGAAACGAATGAGATGCAGATGGCAATATGCCCCAACAACAGAAGGGATGCAAATACGCTCTACAGTCTAATTATAGAGCACGTAAAGTTCACCAGCACCATTCACACCAATGCCTGGCAGGGATAATATGGGTTAATGGCAGGAGGATTTGCTGTGTACCTCGCAGTGAATCACTCAGTGCACTTTGTCAACCCAATGACAAATGTGCACACAAATAACATAGTGTCACGCTGGCGAGGACTATAACATTGTCTAACAAGGGGCGCCATTCGTAAGGATAGTGTGGATGCTCACATTTCTGAGTATTTGTGGCACAATGACTGCAAAAACCAGTCAGTAGACCCGTTTCAAGAATTAATTGAAGACATTAGGCAGGTCTACTTTGTAGTGTAACAATTACACTTAGTGTTTAGGCTAGGGATAGTTATGTTTAGTGTAATTAGTCAGCTAGTTGGTGAAAATTAGGGACTATTGTGTGTGTTTAGTGTAATTAGTTAGCTAGTTAATGTAAATTAGGGACTACTGTGTGTGTTTAGTACAATTAGTTAGGTGGTGTAATTTAGGTACTACTTTGTGTTAGTATGTAGATAATGTAATTTAGGGACAAGTAAGACTGTTGGCAGCATTGCATTCAGTGAAGAAACAAGGATAGTTTGGCTGTACTGAATTCTTCAATATGGCTACATATGCAGTAAGTAAATAAATAAACAACTAATAGCATCAAAAGAATACCCTCCAGCACGGAGTTGAACTAAAAAGTAAAGAAATTATATTAAAAATCATGGTTGTATACAAAAACATCAAAAAGTGTGAAGGACTTAGAAAAAATCGCCTCATCACCTATTAGAAAGAAGAGCCAACTCCTCTAACCATTTACTCCACCCAATTTCATGTTGCAGCACATCATTTCTTTCATTCTCTTTCTGTTTACTTCTTACTTTTCCCTTCATTATTATAAGTATAAATTGTCCCTGCATCCTCCATCTTTATAAATGCTATCTTTTGATCTGATTTCTTGGCTTCACTCAATAATCCTTCACGTGTTTCTTTAGGCAGTGCTCCCTTACCTCTCCCACTGGTTGCGTCATTAACCCAATTTTCCTTTCCCCTTATTGCACCACATTTTCTTTTCTTCTTTTCTTCTCCCTTAGCTTTTCTCTCCTTAGTTCATTTTCTCTGTTTCGGCTGGTTGTCCACTTCTTCGCTCAATCCATGTTCTCTGATTTTTGCTATTGTATTCACTTTTGGTACATGAACTCCATCCATTCACCAGATACTCTCTTTTGTTTGTTTCAGTTTCAGCTCAGTGATCTATCCTGACTCTGAAGTTATGGATATATGGCCTTTTTCTCTGATTGCATTCATTCTTCTTTGGTCAATTAGCTACCTCTTTATTTCCTTTATCTATATAAATGACTGTTCCTTTTCGCTTCTTTGTCTGTCTTAACACTTTGTAACTCAGTTGCTTGTTATTGAGTTTTGCCAATATGTTTCTTCTCCTGCCTATTTTCCCAGATATAAAAGCATCACAAATCTTATAATTTATCATTTTATTCCCAATCTTCTTTCCAGCAATTCCTGTACCTCTTGTTTTGCATCAATCCTTCTCCTTTCTTTGATCCCCAAAATCTTTCTGCTGAATCTTCTCTTATTGTCTTCCAAATTCATCACTCTGTCACTGATCTCTTGAATCTCATTTCTAACTACCCCTAATTTCTTGAATGATAGACAATATAGAGAATGATATTTGACTGATAGAGTAAATAAAAAGACCAAGGTATTTACCAAGGATCTCATTTTAAATTGATGATTAAAATCAATACTAACCCCAACAATACAAAACTTACTTTGCATACTTACTTGTTTCCATGCCATTTAATGCTCCAGAATTGATGAAGAAATGAGTCCGAAAGAGATCTCCTAAGCCCCCTTTCCCAGGATTAAATGGAAGAGGTGTAAAAATATGGAATCCTGCTGCCCAAAATGCCTTTAAGTAGAGAAAAGAAAACAATATGAGAAAAAAATTACTAAAAATATATATAATATATATAATATATACTTTTCTTGGAAGAGTTGAAAACAGTGTTGTTGTAATAAATTAAATTTAAAGGGAGTCGATTAATGACACTAAACAACACTTACTTTTAAATTTTCCCGGAACATGTTTCAATATATTTCTTGGATATTTTAAAGTGTTAGTGCATCACTGATGTGTTTTTTTGGTACTATTGCAAAGATGTCATCTACATATCGTTGCTAGAGTTTGAACATCCAAGGGAAACCTTTGGTGATCCTTATTTCTAATGCACTCATGTGATGCACTAAAACTTTTAAATATCCAAGAAAAAAGCATCAAGTTCACTGTAGAAATAGAAAAAGATGAGTATTTACCATTTTTGGATCTAAAAATATTCAGAAATAAAAACAGAATAAACTTCGGCATTCACAGAAAACCAACACAGACAACTACATAAAATTAATGGCTACAACCCAAGATCCCACAAACAGGCAATCTTCAATAGTTTGAAGCTGATTTTCCATATAATTCGAGAAATTTATTAAAATTCCCATATATGGAAATGTAATACAAACCGGGCCCTCTGAAGTTGATGAAAGAGGTTAAATCAAGATGGCTTTGTTTGTGACGTATTAGACTGCATAGAAATTCAAAATCTGACGTCAAGCCAATCACATTTAAGTATTGGTCCCTTAGTAACAAGACATGGCAAAATTAACCAATCAGATTTCAGTAAAAAGTCCTGCACCGTGGTGTAGCAGGCTAAGGCAGCATGCCTTGGTCCCTAACTACGGAAAGCAGCCTGGGTTCGATCCCACCCATGTGGTGGGAATTTTCGGTCCCGGGTATAGGACCGGTGCCCACTCAGCATCGTGAGGAAAGTGAGGAGCTTATGCTAGGAAAGCGACCCTGGTCATGAAAACCAACATTCCGGCTGGGGGATGCCGAGATGCTGACCACACCTCCTCCCTGTATCGGTTGGATGATCGCCCACCTCTGCCGTGCATATGTGGGCGTGAGGCCGGCAGTCGAGTTGCTAAGCCAAGACTCTGCATAGGGCTGTCGCGCCACGGGTTATTTCAGTAAAAATTTGAATTTAATTCTTTTCACTTGATAAAGCTGATTCCTGAACGTTCTTTTGATCCGGCTAGACGTGTAATGGCTATAGTTCTGTACAAGCTGCTGCATATGCTACGCCATTACTATCATGAAATATGTTAGCAAATGTTGTTACAAAGCATCGACTGTGTAAAAATACAGGGAGAAAATAAAATCTTATAAAAAAAAAAATAAGTGAAGCAGTGTTTTATGATCAATTTTGGTTGCTACCATTCACCATTCCGTTGCTGGTGCAGTACCACAGGCCTGGATTAAAGATCTCATCGCTCATCGACGAAGCTACCGGCAATTTATCCAGACTACTTCATCGCAGTAATGGGGAAGCTGAAGGGATCTTCATTTCTCTATCCCGAGGAAGGTAAGTCGCCTCACCGAGGGATTGTAATACGAGAACGTATTGCAAATATGGCGGCCATCGCGGTACTCGATTAAGCCCAGACGGAAATGCAGTGAATAGTGGAAAGAATACCTAAGGAAGTGTAGTGTACGTACGTATAAAAAGAAGAAAGAAGACTACAAATTTCAAGTAAGATAGATAAAAAAAACAATATATTTGTTTCTTATAGTAAATTTATGATATTGAGAAATCAGAAAATAATTAGAAAAATGGAGGGTGGAAAGGAGATAAGTAAGTAGGAAATCAAAGTACAGAGGAAGTACGTAAAAGTAAAGATAATGAGATGACGTTGGATAGGTTAGCGAAAATGATGATTAATATGAATGTTAATATAGAGGCTAATATGAAAAGTTTAAGACAACATATAGGTAATATGGAGGCTAATATGAAAAAAGATATGGGTAATATGGAGAATAATATGAAGTCAGAGTTAGAAGCTAGTTTAAATGATGTAAAAATCAAGTTTAGAAAGTAATTTAGAAGCTAGCTTAAATGATGTGAAATCAGGCTTAACAGATAGTTTTGCAGACTATTAGTAATTTAGAAACAAGTCTGTCAGAGAAAATTGATAGGAATACTAGAAACATAAATGAATTGGAGGTTAAGCTAACACAGAAGTTAAAGGTAGAAATAGGATCTGAACTAGCTCAGGAAGTGAGAGAAAGTAAGAGAGAATGCAGGGAAAACATGGAAAGATTTGAAGTTGAGGTTAAGGAACTAAGACATATGATTCATGAAGCTAGGTTAGGTCAGAAAAATGTAAAACAAGAAATCAAATTAGAGCTGAATAAGGAACTAGAAATGTTCATGGAAAAACAAACTGCGTGCGCGTGTGCGTGTGCGCGTGTGTGCGTGTGCGTGTGCGTGTGCGTGTGTGTGTGTGTGTGTGTGTGTGTGTGTGTGTGTGTGTGTGTGTGTGTGTGTGTGTGTGTGTGTGTGTGTGTGTGTGTGTGTGTGTGTGTGTGTGGTGTTTAACGCCCGCTTTTACTACATACAGCACCGCAGGCGATGACACTGATGGAATGAGATGAAGATGGAGCACCGGTGGTGTTTAACGCCCGCTTTTACTACATACAGCACCGCAGGCGATGACACTGATGGAATGAGATGAAGATGGAGCACCGGTGGAATGAGATGGCGGGGGAAACCGGAGATCCCGGAGAAAACCCGCCCCAGCGCCATGTTGTCCACCACAAATCTCACTTTGCGGTCACCTGGGATCGAACCCGGGCCGCCTTGGTGAGAACCAAGCAGTCTAACCACTGAGCCACGGCGCAGCCTAAAAACAAACTGAATTAGTAGATAAGCAAAAAGATGAGTTTGAGGAAAAATTAGATCAAAGAATTGCTATCATTAGAACTGAAATGCAATTGCAACATGAAGAGGTGAAATCTCACCAAGAGGAAATCAAATTAAATCTTGGTGAAGTAAGCAAGTCAAAAGATGAAACAATAAGTCAAATACAAGAAATCAAAGAAAATCTTGAAAAGGAAAAAGATAATGTAAACAAACTGACACAAGTTGTGATTGCATTACAGGCCAATAAAATAAATAATACTAAAGTTATGGGTAGAGTTGAAAATGTAAATCATGTTGAACAGATTGGAAATGTAAATTCTAATCCTTGTGATGTTATGAGTGAGTGTAGTGATCTGATAAGTCCAGAAAATGATGTTTGTTGTAACAGGAATAATCCCAGCATGCCCTCACACACACATATTCACACACATGGTCAAAATGAATATATTAACTGTTCTCTAAACGATATCAGCCCACCATGTTTTGACGAAGAATCTGGGGATAATCCAAAGATTTTCCTAAAAGAGCTGGAAGAATACTTTCGTATAAAACGGATTCCAAATGAGTTTCGAATGATGATAGTAAAAAGGAGTCTGAAAAAGAATGCGTTAGAATGGCTCAGGTTAACCCTAACCTCACACGAAACGTACAGTACATTTAGAACTTTATTTCTAAACCGATTTTGGGGAACAGAAAGGCAAAATAGGGTGAAAATCGAGCTGGCTACAGGAAAATACGAGGCAAGGAAGGGTACTTCGATGACTGAGTATTACCTGAAACTCGCAAATAAAAGTAAATTGGTAAATCATGAAATGTCGGAAACTGAGATTGTAAATACACTAATTAGGCATTTTCCTCCACATATAAGAAATCATTTGATTGTAGCCAGACCTGTGGATTTCTCTGATGTGATAGAATTAATTTCTTCTTTTGAATCATATAACACCCAACATGTGAATAATAATACGACCGAAACACATTACTCCAATGGGAACGCTACATCAGCTGTTCAACCTAACGGCAGAGTGAATTCTGGCCGAGGTCCAGCAATCGATAATTATAGAAATAATTACAGGGGCGAGGCACAAGATCTCAGAAACTCACGATAACAGAGAATATAATTCCAGACATAGGTATGAAACTGCAATACCTAGAGGAAATAGAAATGGGAATTCATTTAATAGGTATAGGAATCCAAATTCTGACACCCAACGAGTTAGATGTGAAGGTCAAATTAACCATATTAGATTTTATCGGAATTACCGTGGCCGTGTAAGAAACTTAGGTCAGAGGCAGAATGTATTACAAAATAATTCCAGGGGGAACATACATATGAGATAACTTCATCAGATGGAAAAACAATTGGGAGATATCATAAATCTTTATTAAAACCATTTAAAAGACCAGACACACACCCAAGTTAAATGACACTGCAAAAATCTCAAAATAATAATACTCATAATAATACAATTACACTAAATTGCAATTGAAATCTTAATTATCAGATCATTGCATATAAATATATATATATATATATATATATATATATATATGTGTGTGTGTGTGTGTATATATTGTTAAAACTTGTTCTCAAATTTCACAATTTGTTTAAGAGTTGTTTGTTCATCTTGTTTTGTTCATAATAACATTTTTTGTTAATTTAAAGGTGAATGTAAGTTAACAAAGTTTCTAAAGAAATGTAGTTTATTCAGGGGCAACATTCAGAGTTTATGAACCAAAAAGAGACAAACCTGTTATGAAGATGGTTAACTCATAAATTCTGAATGGAGGCATTTTGAAGCTGATTTTCCATATAATTCAAGAAATTTATTAAAATTCCCATACATGGAAATGTAATACAAACCTGGCCCTCTGAAGTTGATGAAAGAGGTTAAATCAAGATGGCTTTGTTTGTGACGTATTAGACTGCATAGAAATTCAAAATCTGACGTCAAGCCAATCAAATTTAAGTATTGGTCCCTTAGTAACAAGACATGGCAAAATTAACCAATCAGATTTCAGTAAAAATTTGAATTTAATTTTTTTCACTTGATAAAGCTGATTCCTGAAAGTTCTTTTGATCCAGCTAGACGTGTAATGGCTATAGTTCTGTACAAGCTGCTGCGTATGCTACGCCATTACTATAATGAAATATGTTAGCAAATGTTGTTACAAAGCATCGACTGTGTAAAGACACAGGGAGAAAATAAAATCTTATAAAAAAAAAAATAAGTGAAGCAGTGTTTTATGATCAATTTTGGTTGCTACCATTCACCATTCCATTGCTGGCGCGGTACCACAGCCCTGGATTAAAGATCTCATCGCTCATCGACGAAGCTACCGGCAATTTATCCAGACTACTTCATCGCAGTAATGGGGAAGCTGAAGGGATCTTCATTTCTTTATCCCGAGGAAGGTAAGTCGCCTCACCGAGGAATTGTAATACGAGAACATATTGCAAGTTTAACACACAGACTGGTCAACATCCCTCTCACAGCAGAAGAATACAATACAGAATACAACAAAATTATTGAACTAGCACAAAAAAATAACTTTCCCAAATCATTAGTAGACAAAAAAGTGAACTTAGCAAAAAAGAAGAAGCTACTAAAGGAAACCACAACCCTCTCAGCTACAGAAACTAATATGATTTTCAAACAATTCCCTTACCATCCATGGGCCTATGATAAATTCAAAAAAGTCTTCAAAAAACAAAACATTCAACTAGCACCAGTCAACCATTTCTCCTTAAAAAACCTAATTTGCTCAAACATCAAAGATGCCATTCCATCTAACAAAAAATCTGGTATATATCAAATTGAATGTTGTGACTGTAGTCAAATTTATATTGGAAAAACCAAAAGAACTTTAGAAACAAGAGCAAAGGAACACTTTAGGAACATAAAATATAAACAATTAGAAAAACCAGCAGTTGCCACGCATTTTGGGGGAAAAAACCACAACATAAATCCAGAACCAAAACTACTAAAACATACATCAGGAAAACAAGAAATGTCCACATGAGAACAAATCTTCATTTCAAATAATAAGAACAAAGTATTCAATTTCGACATCCCCCAGAAAGATTTGTTCAGCAAGTTCCTCGAACTGCCACCAGAGGAGACCTATGACAAAATATCGCTAGCTACACCACTGAGAACCAGTCGATATCCGCTTGACGATAGAGGCAAAGTCTCTGAAACATGTTCCAGGAAAATTTAAAAGTAAGTGTCGTTGAGTGTCATTAATTGACTCCTTTTAGATTTAATAAGTTTAATTGTCCCTATTCCCTCTATGATTTCATTGCTCTCCTTAAGTAGGCCTCTTTTATACTGTCCACTAACCATCTCCTAAATGCCACAGCTTTCCACTGCTTTCAATGCCAATGTTTCCACAGAATTGCTTAACAGCCATATCTTTCCACTTGTACTAAGTAAATACTAAAGAAGAATTAGTAGCACTTATTTCCACAATTCTCTTTGAGTACTCACAATTTTATCAGACAGTATTCAGTTATCAAATATATATTTACTTGTATTCATAATGTGCTTTATATGTTTAAAAATTCTTTTGCATAATCAAATAATTTTCTATATCATTATTTTCATAATCAGAGAGAACTTTGTTTTTCAATCAGTTACATTGCAAATATGATGCATACTTGGTAGAAATAGTTTCATTTGGATTAACACTGAAATTATAGAGATTTTGTTATAGGTGTGCAGAAGGATGAGGCAATAATCAACTGTGTAAAATGTTGGCCAATACAGAGAGATTAACCTGGGAACTTACTTCCCTAAGAAACAAAATGAAAATCATATAACATTTCCAAGAGCATAACTAAAAATAGAAAACAATTGAATTGTTGTTCACGTCAAAATAAATTTAATATGCCTTCATGAACAAGCTTCATATTTTTTCTTCAGAAATGTCTGTATAGCCACTATAGTTTCCTATCTATAGAAAATAACATAAAAACTGTGCATGATGGCTGGGTGTGGAAAAGTGTACCTAATATGTGGCAAAAAGTGGATAATATGAAAAAGGCCTCACAATATCAGCTCTCCAGCACTATCTGCTAGAAAAATAAGAAACCTTGGTTTAAATGACAGTAACTGAGAATCAAAGTCCCACCTCCTCATAATTCCAATAATCGTGTCTCAACGCAAGAAAGCAAACAACATTGACATGAAAATTTACACTCAAAGCCTTCACTCCAAAACCTTTAAGAGTTTTTTAAGCCCTTTTTCAGTGACCAATGGGTTTGTGTTTAATAACAGGTATTGTAAACAAGCTGTTGAATGATAAAGAACCTCATATTTGGTGAGTAGCAGAACGCATGAGTTTAAAAAGTTAAGACAACTGATTTATAAAGGAATAAGAAGAGTTTGCCACTGAATGCAGAATAACTCAATTTTCCTTTATGAAAATAAAAAGACAATATAAAACAGAATCATATAGCCAAGTTAAAACTGTGATTATTTATTTAACAAGACCATGAGGCCTCCTCTTCCATTCTACCAGGTAATATAACAAAATACAACACAGTAAAAATAAACATACAAAGGTCTAACAAAGATGTTAAAATAAAAAAAAAAAAAAAAAAAGAAGGAAAAATCATGACCTAAATGTTTTTCAGTAGAATATTCGTACAGGTAAAAATAATTACTCCAAATGGTTCAACATTTACATTTTAAATATTAATTTCTAACACATACAATAATAGTAATAATAATGAGTGTTGCAAGGAATTTAGCTTTGTAGGGTAACAACAGAACAGGTTGGGCTCTAAATCTATGCCCTAATTTTTCTCTTATATTGTATAAGGTTCCAAAAGTATATATCAAAATGAAGTATATCAAAAATGAGTTTCTTGAACAAGTTTCTCAACAATGATAGTCAGAAGAAAGGAATTTAAAGCAAACATTTAAATAGTTTAAGATGCAAGTATGAAGAAGTTGGCAGAGAAGTGATAAATATTGCAATGTATTTGTTTCCTAAAATAGAGCCAAATGAAGTAATTCAAATGATGGTGTAATATGATCAAATCACAGAGATTGCATATAAATACATGTTCTTAGCCCACTGAAGTCTTAAGAGACGTAAAGTCAGCCACGAAAGTCAAAATTGCTCATCACAAGCATTTGCATTAATATTTTCTTAACTGAAGTTGCCAGAAAGTCATTCACACATTCTAAAGCATTACACTATTGAGAACACAATTTCACATATGAGTGCAACTTGAGTATTCTAATTGAAAAAAATATTTGTAATTGGTTTTCTGACACTTCGTCACTAACATTTTTATATTATTGAGGGACTAGTTTCGGGACCTGTCACTTCCATTTTCAACCTTTATACAACTTCGTTGAAGTTGGAAGTTTTGACAAAGTGTCAAAAAACTGACAAATACTTTTTTCAATTAATTTTGATGTCGTTGTTACTAAATTCCTCCAATCACGCAAAATTGTGTACTCTAGTTTAAATTTTGATCTATAAAGGCTTTTTTTTACTGTGTTATGAAACAAGGTTTCAAAATTATTTGAATGTGTTATTGTAAACTTGGAACTGAATTATCACTTAATGCATTTTGAGATAATAGCAATTTCAGTACCTCTGAGGGTCTATTTACTGCAAAATAGGACCTTAATCACCTTGCTAGTAGGGAAAAACAATTACTTGAAATCTCATTTTAATGTAAGAAGGCCCTTGAGTCAATGGCTTAGCTAACAACACATTTATGTTATTCGTAAAAACTATTTGTAGTCAGTTTATTGACACTCGTCACTTACTTTTTTATATTATTGAGGGTCTAGTTTCAAAGGCCATTGCCTCCACTTTCAACCTCTCTTCAATTAGCATCTGTTGCAACAATCCATGCAACAGATGCAACAGATGCTAGTTGGAGAGAGGTTGAAAATGGAGGCAATGGCCTTTGAAACTAGTCCCTCAATAATATAAAAAAGTAAGTGACGAGTGTCAATAAACCAACTACAAATAGTTTTTACGATTAATTTTGACATCACTGTTACTAAATTCCTCCATAACATAACATTTATGTTATGTTTTAATAACACAATCTTATGTTAAGAACACATTCCTTTTGTCATTGTTGACAAGCATATGATTTCACTCATTAGTAGTTCATTTGTATTAATGTCTAGAGAAAAGCTGATTTAGTATTAGGAAATAATGTTTATACAGGAGGTTTCTGTCTATAATCAAAGTATAGGCAAATAATGAGTGGTAGTGGATTTTTAAATATCACCCAAGAAGTGGGAAAGAGGAATTGTTCAACCAGAAACCTATGACTCTGTGAAGGATGTGAAAGATATTGAGTGACAACAATGAGTTTAGCTTTCTATTAATTATCAAAAGTAATGGAAAAAAGAGTTAAGAATGCATATAAAGTGCAAATATGGAAATATGGAAAAATAACTTAGATAGCCACTTATGCTTTTAAATCTGATATAAATCCACTTAATAATCAAACATAAGATTACAGTATTATCTTCATTTACTCCTGAAGTATGAGTTGAAAGAGATAGGCTTAATTTACAGCATCTTAGTACAAAAGTGAATCGAGAAAATATTGACACATTGCTTCACTCACACTGTTTATTCACAGGACATGTTTCAAGAGCTCTTGCTCCTATCATCAGCTGATACTCGAGTATCAGCTGATGATAGGAGCAAGAGCTCTTGAAACATGTCCTGTGAATAAACAGTGTGAGTGAAGCAATGTGTCAATATCTTCTCGATTCACTTTTGTACTAATTTGTGCTTCCCTGTCCCTTCGCTTCTTCCAAGTTTACAGCATCTTCACAGGAGACAGCAACTGCCAGAACTATGAACATCAGACATACAGAAGGCAACATGAGCATCCATGCTAAACAGTGTAACTCAATCACAACTAAGTTAATTGGGAGTCGATTAATAACACAAAACAACACTCACTTTTAAATTTTCCCGGAACCGGTTTCTGAGGCCTTCCCTCTATCTTCAGCCGGACATCGACTAGTTCTCATTGGTGTAGCTGGCAATATTTTGTCTTCGGTCTCCTCTGGTGGCGGTTCGAGGAACTTGCTGAACAAATCTTTCTGGGGGATGTCGAAATTGAATACTTTGTTCCTATTTTTTGAAATAAAGATTTGTTCCCATGTGGACAGTTCTTCTTTTCCTGTTGTATGTTTTAGTAATTTTGGTTCTCGATTTATGTTGTGGTTTTTTTTCCAGAAATGCGTGGCAACTGCTGATTTTTCTAATTGTTTGTATTTTATGTTCCTAAAGTGTTCCTTTGCTCTTGAAAACGTTGTAAATCTATCAAATCAAAATTTCTCCACAGAAGAATTAGGTCTTCTAAACAAAGGATTAAAAACTTGCGTAAGTTTTTCAAACGAAATTGAGGACTACATTGCAGATATAAACATTTCGGCACAGTGTCTACCAGTATCAAAACAAAACCCACTTAAAAGCCAATGTGAAAATATTTTGGAAGAAATAAAAACCAGATCCGTTCAGAAGAGCAAACAAAATATTATCCGTTCATTGAAACAAAAAAACGTCATATACACCAAGGCAGACAAAGGTAACAAAATAGTCATAATAGATAAATCTGATTACCTTGAAAAAATGGAAGAAATGCTAACTAACAGTGAATATGAAACCATTAACAAAAATCCATTAACAGCTTGCATAAAATCATTTGAAAAAACAATAGCAAAATCAAGTATAATATCAAACAAATATGCAGTTAAACCAGATAACCCAACCTTACCTAGACTTTATGGCTTACCCAAAATACACAAACCATCCATAACAATGAGACCTATAGTTAGCAGTATAAATTCACCAACATACAAACTTGCAAAATGGCTAACAAACAAATTCAACTCCTTTCCAAAATTCGATAGCCTAAGCATCAAAAACACCTATGAACTTATAGAACACATTAAGGATACTGAACTAAATGAAGAAGACACACTAGTCTCATTTGACGTTAAATCACTGTTTCCCAGCATACCAGTTAAACAACTCCCAACATTGATAGAAAAATGGCTCAAATCACTTGGAATGTCATCACTTGAAATTTCAGATTACATCGAACTTACCAATTTATGCATAGAACAGAATTTCTTCCAGTTTCAAACAAAATATTTCCATCAAACTTCTGGTTTAGCAATGGGCAACCCCTTATCACCCTTCCTGGCCGATCTGTACATGAGTGCACTAGAAATAAGGATCACTAAAGGTTTCCCATGGATGTTCAAACTCTGGCAAAGATATGTAGATGACATATTTGCCATAGTGCCAAAAAAACACATCAGTGATGCACTAAATCTTTTAAATATTCAAGAAAAAAGCATCAAGTTCACTGTAGAAGTTGAAAAAGACGAGTATTTACCATTTTTAGATCTAAAAATAATCAGAAATAAAAATAGAATAAACTTTGGCATTTACAGAAAACCAACACAGACAGACAACTACATAAAAGCTAATGGCTACAATCCAAGATCCCACAAACAGGCAATCTTTAATAGTTTAGCACACAGACTGATCAACATCCCTCTCACAGCAGAAGAATACAAAATAGAATACAACAAAATTATTGAAATAGCACAGAAAAATGACTTTCCCAAATCACTAGTAGACAAAAAAGTGAACTTAGCAAAAAAGAAGAAACTACTAAAGGAAACCACAACCCTCTCAGCTACAGAAACTAAAATGATCTTCAAAAAATTCACTTACCATCCATGGGCCTTTGATAAATTCAAAAAAGTCTTCAAAAAACAAAACATTCAACTAGCTCCAGTGAACCATTACTCCTTAAAAAACCTAATTTGCTCAAACATCAAAGATGCCATTCCATCTAACAAGAAGTCTGGTATATATCAAATTGAATGCTGTGACTGTAGTCAAATTTATATTGGAAAAACCAAAAGAAATTTAGAAACAAGAGCAAAGGAACACTTTAGGAACATAAAATACAAACAATTAGAAAAATCAGCAGTTGCCACGCATTTCTGGGAAAAAAACCACAACATAAATCCAGAACCAAAATTACTAAAACATACAACAGGAAAAGAAGAACTGTCCACATGGGAACAAATCTTTATTTCAAAAAATAGGAACAAAGTATTCAATTTCGACATCCCCCAGAAAGATTTGTTCAGCAAGTTCCTCGAACCGCCACCAGAGGAGACCGAAGACAAAATATTGCCAGCTACACCAATGAGAACTAGTCGATGTCCGGCTGAAGATAGAGGGAAGGCCTCAGAAACCGGTTCCGGGAAAATTTAAAAGTGAGTGTTGTTTTGTGTTATTAATCGACTCCCAATTAACTTAATTTATACAACAACACTGTTTTCAACACTTCCATGAAAGGATCAATCACAACTGTCAAACATACATCTCATTACAATAACAATCAACTACTGGTGCAGTATGAATACCTGTTGCAGTGTTATAGGTCTAAAGATTAATAACAGCAGCAATAACATATGTGCAACAATATGTAAAGATGACTTCAAAGTCACTAGGAGTAAGGAAGGAACTGTACTTGGCCCGTAGGATTACATGTGTTACCATTCACTGAGTGTTCAAATAAGTTATAGCTATATGTATTTTAACTTAGCTTAGCAGTAACGTAACCCATGGCATACAGCCAGCAAGTGGGCCAGTTTATATAGTTTAAATAAAACATTACATTTTCATTGTAAAAATAAAATTTTAATTTTTATAAATAACATATTTAAAGATAAAACTAACTCAATAACAGCTAGCTCCTCAATTTCCTCACGATGCTGAGTGGGCACCGGTACTATACAGGGTCTTAAAATCAGCACCCACCAGGGGTGGGATCGATCCCGGGTGCTTTCCATGGCAGGGAACCAAAGCACAATGTCCTAGCCCACTGTGTCACAGTGCAGGACCAGCTTAGTAGTAGTAATCAATAATTCTAAAAAGGATGTACGACTTAACTTGGGAAATTCCAAATGCTAAAACGATTTGTGAAAGAAAGTTGTAACTATATAAGTTACTGCTTGTTTAAAAATTGTGCAAATAAGAATTCATGCCTAAGTTATAAAGTAATAAGTACATATATGTTATAAAGTATAATAAAGTACACTTGATTTCCAATCAAAAAGTCTTAATATTTTAGAATAAATAATTCAAACTTTAGGTATAATATCTTTGTGTTTTATCAAACTTAACCAATGTGTTTTATCACATACAAGGGACTTGTTTGACCTTGAATGCTCAAAACTGCATGAAAACATGCTTAGAATAATCAATGACCATTAAAACAACAGTGGTCTGTATCATTTCCATGCAAAACTCTGCACTTGTCTACTGGCACCATTATAAGCTCTATGAGATGTATAAGCTCCATATCAGAAGGGTTGCTAATTTTGTAAGACTGCAATGAGCGAAACGACAAGTAAAGATATATGATCATTATTTCATTATCAAACTTTACTCTGTAATTTACAGTCAATTTGCAGCATCAAAGTATATATGCTTGCCAAAATGCAATTTACAACTTTGACATACCTGCAAATCTAATAAGTGTAGCTTTTCATATTAGACTACATGAATGTGAAAGTAATTTGGAATGTGATAGTGTGACTTTAGTGAGGTGTGAACATTCTCTTACTCTTTGTTTTAACCACTTCCTGCATCTGTACTTTGAGGACTAATATAATCAGTCAGGTGTGTAGTATATGTATTTTGCATTACAAGTACCTTAAACAGAGGGCATTTAGCACTGTTGACTGAACATGCAATTACACTCTGATGTCATAGAATTACATATAATTTCCTTCCTATTGTATTGATATCTTGTTACTTCGTTTCTCTCTATTAAATTTTTCTGAAGCAGAATGCAACATTTTGCAAGGAAACGATATGGACCACTGTTTTGCTCATGATCCATTGTTATTCTAAGCATATTTTTGAGCAGTTCTGAGTGTTCGAGGTCAGAAGTGTCCCTTGTAAGGTTTCGGCAAAGAAGTGTACTACATTTAAATGCCTACATTACCAAGTGACATAATACTGTACCACAGGTATTCATATATAGTTATGCATTTTTCCTTCATGTAATCATATTATGGTCAAACAAACAATCATTCTGAATATTTAAGTTTGAATTTATGAGTCACTATGTTTACACTCAGTCTTCACTTACTTGTTGTTGTATAATTGAAACGTTTTCAAGATCATTCGATCTCATCATCAGCTGATTGGTAGTCACCAATCAGCTGATGATGAGATCGAATGATCTTGAAAACGTTTCAATTATACAACAACAAGTAAGTGAAGACTGAGTGTAAACATAGTGACTCATAAATTCAAACTTAAATATGAAGAATACTTCACTGTTAATAATGCTTCTGCTTTTAATATTTAATCATTCTGAAGATTACACAATTTAATACCATTTAAGACCTTTCAAAATAATGTGTAAGTACTCAGACTGAAACATTCTTACAATGACAATCCAGAAGACAGATGCCAAAGAAAACTTTTGACCTTATTTGAATACAATCACTGTTAC
Source organism: Mantis religiosa (assembly GCA_030765055.1). Taxonomy (NCBI): domain Eukaryota; kingdom Metazoa; phylum Arthropoda; class Insecta; order Mantodea; family Mantidae; genus Mantis; species Mantis religiosa. Next base: position 64,373,732 of record CM060950.1, read on the forward strand.
AAAACATGCAAATAATGGGAACACAATATACAGTGCTCATAAAAATAATTTCTGCTAAAACTACGTAAACAGTACATATGTAAAAATAAATTACGAAATGTTAATAAACAATATATGTCAATGAGTTTGAAATAAAAATTATATATTCTTGTGAATTGGTTGGAAAACTTGCATTGTAGATAATAGTAGAAGTCAGTTAAAGGCAAGTAAGGAAACAAATGTACATGATTAGAAAGAGTGACCAGATGATCACTATCCTGACACTTTTGAAATAATATGATGGAATTTAAGTAAGCAGCATCATCTCAGAAACTATTTGTAGTTGGTTTATTAATACTCGTCACTTACTTGTTTATATTAATGGACTAGTTTCAAAGGCATTCGCCTCCATTTTCAATCTCTTTCCAACTGGCATTTCATATGTATATGAGAACTCCTAGATGCCAGTTGGAAAGAGATTGAAAATGGAGGCGAATGCCTTTGAAACCAGTCCATTAATATAAACAAGTGACGAGTATTAATAAACCAACTACAAATAGTTTCTGAGATTAATTTTGACGTCACTGTTACTAAATTCCTACAAACACATATAAGCAGCATCATGTTACTTTCTTCATATATTACACCTTTCATGCAATTTCATTCTAATGTGAATGTAAAACAAACATACAAACCAAGGAACAAACGTGATAAACATTAATAGGCTCACGTTATCATCAAACTTACATTTCCTCCAAGTGCACAGTTATCAGCATGAGGTCCAACACCTCTTGTCCTAAATCCTCTGAGAGATGGTGGACCACCAAGAAAGAATCGGTCACATATGCTGACTTTCAAGTTTTTGTTTGTCTGGGTAAGCAAGCCTCCTTGCAATGTCCCTTGTAGAACCTTGAAAATAATAATAAAAAATGTCACAAAAATCTGTTTAAGATAAATTGAACTTAGGATAACAGTGAAGATGAATCAGAGGGACAACTTAAAGCTTGTGTGAATGGAAATTGTTCCTTCACACTAGCCATGTGTAGGCCAAGGTTTGGAAAGGTAGAGTCAGACTGAAAAATTCATAACAGGGATTTGAACCACAGATCTTCCAATCTAGTCTCCATCCGGTCACCCACTGAGCTACCATGGCAACATGCCATATTAAATTCAACTGACAACTGACCCACTTTTTTTTTTTTCCCACACACAGCTAATGTGAAAGAACAATTAATTTCCATTAATTGACCTAATAGCAATGGACTATAAAGCCCAGGACTTAACCGCTTTGCCGATGGCCATTTAAACCCTTCAGGGGCCGGAAACGGATACCCAATAAACAGAACAGGACATTTAAATTGTTAAGTGCTGTAAAAATGCATCACAAATACAATTCCGTATCTTCCGTATTTATTAAGTTATTTAAACAAAACAAAAACTGGTTTAAAACTCATTAAAGGCAGTATAAATCTACAGTAACAATAAAGTAGAGATTACATTAATAAATTGTTGAAATTTCACTACTTTGTTTCACTGTAGCAAAAGCCATTCTTTGTGCCGAACGCTCCTAATATTTGAATCATTTTGTTTTGTGTGTATACGAGCCAATGTATGTATGTATGTATGTATGTATGTATGTATGTATGTATGTATGTATGTATGTATGTATGTATGTATGTATGTATGTATGTATGTATGTATGTATGTATGTATGTATGTATGTATAGCTATGCAAGCGACTTCTCCGGTTCAAGTTTAGTTTATTTATGCTATGCCAAGCGATAATCATACGAGAATATATTGCGTTACACACTCACACACTGGAAAGAAAACTCTCTGTCAGCATCTGTTATTACAGTGTTTCTCAACCAAGGTTTCTAGTAACTTTATGCAGCTGTTTTCGCTCTGTATTTTAATTATTTATAATCTCTTTGTGTTCAGAGTGATTTCTTATAGCTGTCAAGAGCTAAATGAATGGCACATTTGAAATTGTTAAATTTCAATGTTAACCATGGCTTATCCCCGTAATGTAGCAAATAAATTAGCTTGGGTATGAGTGTACAGGCTTCTGATATTACTGTAGAAAATCTGGAAGATTTGTTGTACGATTATGAAAGAGATCTTTAGTACTTACGTAGCAGTGACGTGTACTGGTCTACAGATGGCATGTTAGCTACCCCATTGTTTGGGGAAATGGCGGGTCAAATATGGGTGATACGGATCAGCTATTACCAGCTATCCCTCTTTACGGAAAACAGTTAAATGTTAAAAAAAAAAAAGTATTTTTATACCACTGGATGTAACTATGCACAGTTGTTTAGTAATTTTCAGAACTGTAAATTCATGCAAGACATTCATCTACCTGTACTTGCGCGTATAAAGAGCTTGTAACCTAATTGAGTATTATAATACTCAGAGGCCTCTTTATACTAGGGGGTAGGAAATTCACCACATCACCCCTCATACTTGAGAGAAAACACTTTCCTAAAAGGATACCACCCACAACCAAAAAAGTCACAACCATTTCGAAAATGTGTAGTGTGTTGCGAAAAAGAAGTTCGCAAGGAAACCAATATTATTTGGTGTGAATCTGCAGATGTGCCCTTGGGTGTTTATCTAGTTTTGGAGGTTACAATTCAAAAATAAACCTTTAAGGGCACATTTACATTCCTTATAGAACTAATTTAAATTTACTGTAAAATAGCAAGATTAAAATAATTGGCGTTAAATGAGCATTAAATGCATGTATGCGCAGGACGTCTATACACGTCCATATCGGTTTGGGGCATTTTAACTTGGACGTCATATGACGTCCATATCGGTGAAAGGGTTAATGTACTTGCAAGTTGTAAGTCACCATTAAGGTAGTTGACTCATATGTTTATGAGAACTCCTAGTGGTTTACCAGGAAAAATGTGAGTCAGTTGGAGAATTTAATGTCATGCTTGCACACTGCCATGGCAGCTCAATGGTTAAGAGGGACTGGAAGTAGACCAGGAGAACCATAGTTCAAATGCCGGCTATGGCAATGAATTTTTCAGTCTGACTCTACCTTTCCAAATCATAGGTTATACTTATAGCTTCCATTTTTTTTGTATGTGTGTGTGTAATTTACGTCCCCCATCGTTAAGTCATATCAGACAGTGAATGAATTGGGTGAAATGATGCTCAAATGAGTCCAGAGTCCATGGAGATTACAGTTACCCGACATTCGTCTTGAAGGATAAGGGAAAGCCCCGGAAGAAACCTTATTCAGGTAACTCACTCTGACCGAGATTCGAACTTGGGACCTCTTGAATGTGAGGCAGACACGCTACCATCTACGCTACTGAGGCGGGCTACCTTGGGACAATGCATGAGTACTGGACATTTCTTAAATATCACCAAAGTGTTTGAAGTGAGACATCATTTTTGGTTACTTATGAGTAGATGACATGCTTTAATGTACTTAAGATTACTCACTCAGATTTTTGATGTTCAATCCTCCGGAACTTGTTTTCCTCCAGATTCTTCTGGATATCTTCAGTGGGTCATGCTGCAACTACTGAGTAGTTTAACCCTTAAGTACATTAAAGCATGTCATCTACTCATAAGTAACCAAAAACTGAACATTTTGTTCATACAATGGTCACTCAGCTGATCTTATACAATAGATATAACTCTCAGGAGCTCTAATAGATATAACTCTCATTTTTGCTAGATGATTGCATTTGCAATTCCAATGATAATTTAAAACATATTTCAAACATCAATTACCTAATCATACTGCTAGAGCCCTTCATTGAAAATCACCTTTTGTGATACTTACCACTTGTGGTAATATGTTCCAATTAGTTTCAAAAGCAAAGTCATGCTTTAGAAATCCCACATTGCCACCCAGTCCAGCAAACTCGTTTCTTAATCGCAAAAGGAAACCACTAGTGGGAAATATTGGTGTATCACGTGTGTCTAATGACATGCTGTGACGAACTGACGATTTTACTGTATGACCAGCTTCTTCTCGAACTGGAAAGGCTGTAGTTTTACTGAGGCACATCACTTCACACCACGTTCCTTCCCACTGAAGATTATGTTTTATTCCAGCCTGTAAAAAATCAATTTATATTAATTTCCGAAGATTTTTTGGATCTGCTTGCAATATTTCCATTTATGCACAAGCTATGTCAAGGTTTGTGTATCGCAAGTAGATTGCATTCTCATTATATGACTACAATAGTGATCTTGTCATACGAGGGTCGCTAAAGAAGTCATGGCAACCACTTTTTATTTTACAAACAGGTGCTGACGTGGAACATTTAGTATACAGTATGTTGCAAGACCTGAATGTTGTCACCGGATGGGGTATGGATGCAGGAATCTCTAGAAAAATAATAGGCCAAACATAACGCTTTGGCATCATTGTTTTACTATCCTACAACCTGTTTAACATCATTACAAACTGTTTAGTAATTTAACATCTTTCAAAGTAGTCTACTCTGTTGTCTACAATTCGTTGCCAGCGATGGGGAAGACAGAGAATACCATCGGCTGCATGATTCTTGTTAGTATGTGCAATCCATGCCAAACACCAATTTCAATGTCGTGTGTGTTGACAACGCATTTCCCATGCATTGGCTTCTTCAGTTTAGGTATAAAATCAGTCAAAAGGACTAAGACCAAGTGAGTACGGAGGATGTGTCAACACTTCCCAACCCAAATGCCGTAAACAACGTGTTACCCTCTCTGCTGTGTGAAGTTTAGCATTGTCCAACAGTTCCAGACATCTCTCTCATACTGCATGATGAAGATGATACCGCAGAAATCTCAGGAAATATTGTGCATTTACAGTTCGGCCCTGAGAAACTGAATGACATACTAATACACCTTGACTATCATAAATCAATATGATCATCAGCCCTTGGGTGATGGATTTCATCATACCTTATGTCTCCATGGTGATCCAGGATGATGCCAATCATTGGATTGTTGCTTCAATTCGGGCTCGTATGCTCTTGCCCATGCTTCGACAACTGCAATGGTGTTGTTCAGCATACTGTTTCCTTCAGGGTAAAATCATTCCAGACTGATGCGACACGTCTCACATCACATCCATTTCTCTATCTCAGTTAAGTGATATGGTATCCAATTTGCAGCAATCTACGCACTTTATAAGCCCTGCCGTAGGATTAAGCGCACTGTGGAAGCAGCAATACCTGTACGCTGGGCTAATTCCAGCACAGTTCAGCGCCTGTCGTCTTTGAGGCACTGTTCGATAACAGCCACCGTACAGCCTTGTGGGCTGACACAGAATAGGAAGGTTAGCAGTTGACTCTCTTCCTTCTTTGAAGGCGCAGTGCTTGCTGCAGCTCTTGTGTATTGCATGCATTACAGCCACAGAAAACAGCCATCTTAATGTACGAGCATTGTTCAACTTTGGTTACCTCCATTACATACCTCTGTCAGCAGACAACTGAAGTAATGCAGCTGCTCATGCCCAAGCCAGTGCAAGCATACCCCATCTGGTGCCAACATTCGGAGGTTCATGTAACATACTTCCGGATACTCGTACTTAGTATCGTTGACGTTGTCTATTACTGTAAATATTTAATGGCAATAAAATATTTATTATATATATTATTATTGTTATTGTTATTATTATCATCATCATCATCATCAATATTATTATGTTCTACGACAGTGCCTGTTTGGGAAATAAAAAATAATTGTTACGACTTCTTAATCAACCCTTGCATAATTATATTTTTCATTAATATTATCTCTAGAAACATTAAATGGCATAAAACTAACTGGTTTTAACATTGCATATTTCACAGTATTAAAACATTACTGCATAAAATAGCACTATTGCCAAAAAATATCATTTAGTTAAATGGCTTAGAAGTAAATGAACAACATACAAGTTAGTATAAAAATATTAAATATGAATTTAATGCCTCACTTTTCACTCTTCTGTTTGCATGAAAAGTATATGCATTAATCATATACTTAGTCTTCATTCTCTCTTGAGCTATAAATGTCATATTATAGGAAATAACATTCAGCTGCCACATTTACAAAGGAGTTTAACAAATACTAATGGCAGTGAATTTTTTAAGTGATTATCAGTGTCATTCGCAAGCTTGATATTTAGTATCATAATGTTGTTTCAGTAACTTCAGATTCAGCACATTACATTATACTGTTAAGGTTTTGGTGTAAAAAAAAGTGGAACTGTGGTATTTACACAATGCTGGGTTCATAAATTAAATTTGCTTAGGAATATACAGGTTAAACAACTTGATAATGCTAATGGCAGTGAATTTCATAAAACTTGATGTTTAGTAACATAATGTTTCAAAAACTTCAGATTCGGCACGTTACATGACACAGTCAGGGTTTTGGTGTGAAAAAGGGTGGTATTGTGGTACTTAACAGTGCTGGGTTCATAAATTGAATTTGCTTAGAAATATATGGGCCATACAACTTGGTGATTTAAACCACCATCTTATATCTAAGTAATTTAGTTTTAAGCAATTTGTAATGTTTAACGTCCGCTTTTACTACATGAGGCACCACACTGATGACACATGAGATGAACAAGGAGCACCAGTGGAATGAGATGGCGGGGGAAACCGGAGATCCCAGAGAAAACCTGACCCAGCGCCGTGTTATTCACCACAAATCTCACTTTGCAGTTGCCTGGAATTGAATCCGGGCCACCTAGGTGAGAAACAAATGGTAATCACTTGAACATGGCGCAGCCAGTATTTAAGAAAACAGAAAAATCTGCAGGAGCTCACCATCTTTGTTCAACAGAACACAACATTAAATGTGAAATAAGTTTTTTGAAACATGCCAAAACAGAAGCAGAACTCATGGTATTGCAAAAAGATCCACACCACCATAACTGTACTTAATAATGAATTTTAAATTAAAATTGTACTATAAGTCGACTGAGACACTTTGTACTTCGCAAGCCACAAATTTTCTTTCAATGCATTTGACCTCCACTTGAAGGCTTTTTCAAAAAATTGTAGACTGGCTAGAACTTTGATGTTCCAGCTGATCATGGATCTACAGAGACAAGACATCTGGTGGCAATCCAATGAGACTAAGTAACATTTTCTTCCGATGGAATGTCAAAATTCATTAAATGTGTTTCAAATGCCTTTAAATAAATATTTTCCCAGATTTTCAGATTTTCAGATTCAAGTGAACTAATTTTAGTACTTGGGTTTTATGTTCTATGTTGTGGATATGACCCCAGAAATGTGCTGCTACTGCAGATTTATCTGTTTCTTTTTGCTTGATGTTCCTAAAGTGTTCTTTTAATCTGGTTCCAATGTTAGGTTTTGTCTTTCCAATGTATATATTTTTGCAGTCTTAGCAATTAATTCTATGAGTGCCAAATTTCTTTGCCAGAGGAATTTTGTTTATTGTTTATTTTTTAATGAGGTTTCTGATATTGAATTTTTTTACTGGTGCCAGGGTGATGTTGAATTCACTGAAAATCTTTTAAATTTTCTGGTTGCCCATGGATGATATGTGAAAATCTTGTATGTTTTTCTTCTCCCTAAAAGTTAAGGTGGTAATCTCGTTTCCATTTATTGAATCTTTTCACTTTCTTGTATAACAATCTTTTGCTGAAACCATTAGTTGTTGCCATTTCTATTATTTTGGTATATTCAGTCTTGTATTCCTTTTCATCCATCGGTATGTTAATCAGTTTATGTGTTAAGCTATTGATGACTGTATATTTGTGAGGTCTTAGATTAAAACTATTGGCTTTGATGTAGTTGTCTGCATGTGTGTTTTTTCTGAAAATATCAAATTTTAATTTGCCATTATCCTTGGTTATTTTTAGGTATTAATTCCAATTTACCTTTTCAAATTATGAATTTTAAAATTCTAGGTGTTGACATAGTGAAGCTTTTCATTAGACAGCTACATGAGAGCGCAACTGAGAATGAATTAGGGGATGTCTTTTCAGATTGCAGTGACCATACTGCTGATAATGGAGAGAAACATCTTCACAATATATGTTCTAAGGCAAAAACTCTATAAGTGAAATTGAAATGCTGTCAATCCCTCACAATTTCATTTATGAAACTCAAACAATTCAAAGCAAAGCTATTTTCTTGTTGAAAATAGCTGCTCAAAGTATTGTTGCTTTAATTACGTTTGGAGAGGTCATGTGCTAAAATCAAAAGTAAGCAATCATTCCAAAAGTACTCGGTTATTAAGAGGATGTGTTCTTTTATGAAAAATCCTTGGATGCTCTTCTATACTAAGTAATAAAATGCAGTTGCAGTTAGTTAATCTCTACATTTAAGTTTGTGGGTAAATAATATGGGAAAAAGTTGAAAGAATTACACTACCCAACATTAAAACTATCTACACAAAGATAATACATATTTTTGGTCCATTTTCACATGTAGATTCTAAAACTGATGCTCAAAATGCTTAATTATAACAAAAAATATCCAATAGTACAGCAGAGTCTCGATTATCCAATCTAAACTGGCCCTGGACAAGGTCGGATAACCAAAAATGTCAGATAATACAAAATAATTTGGAAAATGGAGCAAAGCATGGTAGGTATACTGTATTATTAAAACAATTGTTTGTTTGCAGTATTTACTGAATAATCAAACCAATTATACATGCAATACTGAACAAAAAGAAGTTCCAAATATCTTAAGAAAAGAAACTTTTTAATGAAGTCTGCTTGCCTGATGAATGGCATTTCCTTGCTGCGAGATTTTGCCATCAATGAAACATCAATACCTCCATTGCACTTGCCTCCGGCTGTTGCTCCACGTATCTTAATGCCATCTGTAAAGCACTTAAACATTTTAACATCTTCTTCTCGTTTTGTTCTTCAATTTCCTGTTCTGCTTCATCCTCATTGCCATTACCATTCACAAAATCAACAATATCAGAGTCTGCGAGTTCAAACTGTTGATCTTCTGCACACTCGCTACTCGCATCTTGAGTCGTAGCATCCTCACAGCCAGGAATGTGGGTCAGTAAGGGAACAATGTCACCCATGTCTTCTTGTATTATCTGTTCTTAATTTTCATCATCACCTAAGAGTATGTTCCAAGACTTTGCTAATGTTGTCGATTTCTAAACAAACCTGAGCCACCCAGTATGCAACTTCTTTCAAGTTGATGGATTTTAACTTATTCCATCATGTCCTTGCCATTGTCCATTTCCTCTATCAGGAACAAAAGGAATTGTCACTGATATTTTCTTTTCAATGTTTCCAGCACAACTTGGTCCATTGGCTGGTACAATGACATCACCTTAGGTGGGAGAAACATGACCTTGATATCATCACTTCTAAGTTCTTCTACATTTAGATGTGATGTGGCATTGTCTAGTAAAAGGAGACTTATTTTTAGATGTTGTTGAAAGCTAGAAACTTCTCTATAGATGGCACAAACTGTGTAAAGAACCAGTCTTTATAGATGGCAGCAGACATCCAGGCAGAATTCTGGTTAGTGTAATGCACTGGTAGAGCATTAACAGAAATGTTTTTAAATGCTCTAGGCCTTTTAGATTTACCAATCATTAACAATTTAGCACTGATGTTCCCCGTAACATTACTGCAGGCAAGAATAGTAACCCCTTCTTACTGCACTTATAGCCAGGGGCAGATGCCTCTACTCGGGCTGCAAGAGTTTTAGATGGCAGCATTTTGAAATTTAGTCCAGTTTCTCAAAATTTAAAATCTGATCACCAGTTAATCCTTCAGCAAGAATTAATTCTTAGAATTCCTTTATAAATTTCAAAATGTCGTCAGATTTAGCAGACAGTTTTTCACCACATATATTAAGCTGCCTATTACCGAACAGTTTCTTCCAACTATCAAACCACCCAACGCTGACAGTAAAATTAGGATCCCCTTCATTGAACACTTTCTGGAAATACAGCGCCTTTACAGGATGGGTCCTGTTATTGGTACACTCTTTTCTTGTTTTTGAGTGAACCAAAGAAACAGTGCTTTGCTACGTAAGCCTCCGCAAATACTGTCACAGAATTTAGTCACCGAATAAAAATTTTAGTAAGTGCTTGTTATTTGAGACATATGCTTTTTATTAATGTGTCGGATAATACAGAATGTCGGATTACCGAAGGTTGGATAGCCAAGACTCTACTGTATTAACAATGCAATAAAAATTTTTGTTTGCAATTTTTGGAAAATACAATAAAATTCCTAAAACGTGCCCTATTCCACAAAATTAACAAAAATTGCAACAACAAAAAAAAGCCCTAATATGATTAAATTAACGCATGATTAAATTAATCACATCCATCGTTAAGACCTTCTATCATATAATGTAGTAAAAGTTACATAGGTAACGAGGAACTTAGTCATTTAATGAATAAAATCTATCCTAGAACTATTTCCATCACAGTATATAAAATTTAAACACTGTGATTAAAGCTGTGTTAAGTAGTTGGTATACAGCTGGCAGAGATATTGATGTAATTTCTGTTCTGCTTAGCCTAAAATCTTATTAAAACAATTTTGTTTCAGTTGCACTGAAAGTTTTTGGACCCCTATTATCAATGAAGAGAGTGAGATATCATTTTCAGCCTATTCCAATATCTTGTCTGATAGAAGATGCAAAAGAGACACCATGTTCAGCTAGAAGATAATGAAAAAACCTTTAGTTGCTACGAAATTGTATCTTCAGCAGAGAGCTATAGTTTTTGCACTAGCAAATTTAATGAGTGCCTGTAGATCAGTTACAGGGACTGTGTTTGTTCTATTTTATTGCTTTCTTTTTTTAGTCAAAATACAACTAATGGATATAATAGCTAAGAGAGTAAACCAATAATATGCAAACAGGAAGTGCTGTGTTATCAGAGCAGAAATATAATTTACAATGTGTATTTAAAAAAAAAAAAGTCAATGTTATACTTTATGATAAGCAGGTTTGCTTGGCCTGTGCAAATTTGATACTGATATCAAGGCATGACTTTCAGGTTATATTCTTTAAGGAATGTAAACCAAGTGTGTGTTTACTACATAAGTATATTTGTAACAAAAACTTCACTTATATTTAAAGAAATTGATGGAAATTCCTAGAACTCGCGATCTCGCAATTTCTTGAAATTTCCATCAATTTCTTTGAAGATAAGAGAAGTTTTTGTTACAAATAATTATATTTGTGCAGTATTTGTTGCTTCACTGTTACAAGCTTCATTTTTTACATAAGTCTGAGTTTGTTTGAATCCTACAGTAATGTATGCCTCTATATGATTTAATTCATTTTTGTTCATTCCCACTTTTAATTTGACACTTGGCAATATTGCGTACCTCTAGTGTGACCAGAACTCAAGTTACCTTTGAATTCTGTAGCTATCTATGATACAACATCAATATCCTGATTATTTACTGAACATGTAGATTCTGTATTCTAAAGCTAAAGGGTACTATAGCATAACATAATCTAACAAAAAAAAAACTACTTACCAGATCAGGCATTGAAAACATATAATCTAGAAGTATTCCTCTATCAATCTGCTTATAACCTGACCAGGGCCATTCAGATAGGCTTTGTAGCATTGTTGCAGTTAGGCTGAAACACAAAAAAGGAAACTACAAATTATTTGGTTTTTAGATTTACACTTCATTATTAAGAGTGATCTTTTTTGCCACTAAAAAGATAACTTAATTTGAATATTGCATTTTCAACACAATTAGGTGGATGTAGCTGGCCATCTGTTTGGTGCATGTAGGGGAAAAAGGGAATGCAATGTTATTAAAACATAATAGTTGGTTTTATAAATTTACTTGATAATTGTTAACAGCAGTGCAATGGTAATCAAAACAGATACTCTTAATATTCATCATTAAAATGTTAAACCTTTAGCTAAAATTGCTACCTGGCTATGTGCAATGAAGCTTGTATACTGAAAATAATACAGAAATACTAGTTTAAAATCATGTGTTTATTAATTTACTTAATAACGGACAAGTCTATCACACAACGGCTGCAGCTATTTTAACCATCTGTAACAGTACCATTTTTATATATTTGTACTCCTTAAATCTTGAGTTTTAACAAAACTAGTCCCTAGGGAAATGAAACAAGTATTAATTGGATGTGTGGTTGATTATGTAGTTATGAGTAAGTTTATTACTGAGTTATGTCCCTTATTTCCCCAAGCTACCAAGGACATTTTATTACTTATTCTATATTTGTATGGTTAAAAAAGTTGAAGCATTTATAAATTCTTTCATGGAAGTGTTGAAAACAGTGTTGTTGTATAAATTAAATTTATTGGGAGTCGATTAATGACACTAAACAACACTTTTAAATTTTCCCGGAACTAGTTTCAGAGGCCTTCCCTCTATCTTCAGCCGGACATCGACTGGTTCTCATTGGTGTAGTTGGCAATATTTTGTCATCGGTCTCCTCTGGTGGTGGTTCGAGGAACTTGCTGAACAAATCTTTCTGGGGGATGTCAAAATTGAATACTTTGTTCCTATTTTTTGAAATAAAGATTTGTTCCCATGTGGACACTTCTTGTTTTCCTGTTGTATGTTTTAGTAATTTTGGTTCTGGATTCATGTTGTGGTTTTTTTCCCAAAAATGCGTGGCAACTGCTGATTTTTCTAATTGTTTGTATTTTATGTTCCTAAAGTGTTCCTTTGCTCTTGTTTCTAAATTTCTTTTGGTTTTTCCAATTTAAATTTGACTACAGTCACAGCATTCAATTTGATATATCCCAGATTTTTTGTTAGATGGAATGGCATCTTTGATGTTTGAGCAAATTAGGTTTTTTAAGGAGTAATGGTTCACTGGTGCTAGTTGAATGTTTTGTTTTTTGAAGACTTTTTTGAATTCATCAAAGGCCCATGGATGATAAGTGAATTTTTTGAAGATCATTTTAGTTTCTGTAGTTGAGAGGGTTGTGGTTTCCTTTAGTAGTTTCTTCTTTTTTGCTAAGTTCACTTTTTTGTCTACTAGTGATTCGGGAAAGTCATTTTGCTGTGCTATTTCAATAATTTTGTTGTATTCTATTTTGTATTCTTCTGCTGTGAGAGGGATGTTGACCAGTCTGTGTGCTAAACTATTAAAGATTGCCTGTTTGTGGGATCTTGGATTGTAGCCATTAGCTTTTATGTAGTTGTCTGTCTGTGTTGGTTTTCTGTAAATGCCAAAGTTTATTCTATTTTTATTTCTGATATTTTTAGATCTAAAAATGGTAAATACTCGTCTTTTTCAACTTCTACAGTGAACTTGATGCTTTTTTCTTGAATATTTAAAAGTTTTAGTGCATCACTGATGTGTTTTTTTTGGCACTATGGCAAATATGTCATCTACATATCTTTGCCAGAGTTTGAACATCCATGGGAAACCTTTAGTGATCCTTATTTCTAGTGCACTCATGTACAGATCGGCCAGGAAGGGTGATAAGGGGTTGCCCATTGCTAAACCAGAAGTTTGATGGAAATATTTTGTTTGAAACTGGAAGAAATTCTGTTCTATGCATAATTTGGTTAGTTCGATGTAATCTGAAATTTCAGGTGATGACATTCCAAGTGATTTGAGCCATTTTTCTATCAACGTTGGGAGTTGTTTAACTGGTATGCTGGGAAACAGTGATTTAACGTCAAATGAGACTAGTGTGTCCTCTTCATTTAGTTCAGTATCCTTAATGTGTTCTATAAGTTCATAGGTGTTTTTGATGCTTAGGCTATCGAATTTTGGAAAGGAGTTGAATTTGTTTATTAGCCACTTTGCAAGTTTGTATGTTGGTGAATTTATACTGCTAACTATAGGTCTCATTGTTATGGATGGTTTGTGTATTTTGGGTAAGCCATAAAGATCAAAAAAATGAACAACAAACTCACTTTTGGTATTTACAGGAAACCGACACACACAGATAATTACATTAAGAACAACAGTTTCAACCCAAAACAATACCAACATGCCATTTTCAACAATTTAATCTTTCGGATGATCAACTTTCCACTAAACAGAGAAGATTCTCAAGAAGAATACCTACACAACAACGGTTTCAACCCAAATTTAGTAGACAAAACAGTTAACAGACTCAACAAAGCTAAGAAAATAAAAGAAACCACCACCCTAGAACCTACAGGAGAAAAAGAGAAAAAACTTTTTAAAAAATTCACCTTCCACCCATCAGCCTATAAAAAATTCCAAAAAATCTTCTCAAAACACAACATAACTCTTGCACCTCAAAATAGGTTTAATATCAGAAATTTGTTAAAAGGCCCTCCCAAAAATTCAATCACTACCAAAGAAAAACCAGGAATCTATGAGATCAAATGTGAAACTTGCCCTAAAATTTATATAGGAAAAACAAAAAGAAATATTAACATCAGAACTAAAGAACATATAAGAAACATTAAAAATGGTGAAACAGAAAAATCAGCAGTGGCTTTTCATTTTTTGAATACTAGACATGACATCAACTTGGAAACATCTCTAATAAAATACGTTAATCACCCCATAGACCTTTCCATATGGGAAAAAATCTTCATTAACAAAAATCGTCATAGAGTAATGAATTTTGAAACTCCACCACCGGACATCTTTGACAAGTACATCACGCCATCTATTGACAATATGGAGAAAGAGGAAACCACTACAACTTCCACTAATCTAGTATCAGCTGATGACAGGAGCAAGAGCTCTTGAAACATGTCCTGTGAATAAACAGTGTGAGTGAAGCAATGTGTCAATATATTCTCGATTCACTTTTGTACTAATTTGTGCTTCACTGTCCCTAGCTTCTTTCAAGTTTATACTTTGGATAATCTAACTTGCTTAGTGTGCTATATTAATTATAGAAGTTGGTACTGACCCTAATCACAATAGTTGCTGGAAGTGCTGTCCATTTTGTGCTATACACAAGTCACACTGTCGTAAAAAAACTTGCATTCACTTTCACTATTTCCCTACAAATGTTTCCTTTAAGTTCATCTAAGGTATGTGGATTATTTGCATACACTTTACTTTTTACTGCTCCCCAGAAATAAACATCTAATGGTGTCAGATCAAAGGAATGGGCGGCCATAGTCCACTGCTTATAATTTTATTGCCAATGATACAGAGGAGATCTGTCATGAATGCCCCAGCAGTATGCACAGTCACATTCTCTTGCTGAAAATATGCATTTAATCTTTCAAAATACATCAGTTCGTCACACAATGTACCTTAGATGAACTTAAAGAAAATATTCGTAAGGAAATTGGTAAGATTTGTCCAGCAGAAATGATGAAAGGAATGCAAGTTTTTTACAATGGTGTGACTTGTGTATAGCACAAAATGGACAGCACTTACAGCAGCTATTGTGATTAGGATGAGTACCAACTTCTGTAATTAATAAAGCACAGTAAGTAAGCTCCCGAGTATTGATGAGCAAGTGGGTAACCGCCACAGCACAGCAACTGTTGCAGGCATTGATTCTTAAATTAACAGCACTGTATATATGTTAATGCAGAATTAAGTTTGTTATTACACAAATCTAATTGTCTATAACAAAAAACTTCACTGATCTTTAACTGCTTCACCGATGCCCATTAAAACCCTCCAAGGGCTGGAAATGGATACCCAATAAACAGAACAAGACATTTAAATTGTTAAATGCTGTAAAAATGCTTCATAAATTCACATTTGTATATTCTGTATTAAATTATTTAAATGAAACAAAAACTGGTTTAAAACCCATTAAAGTCAGTATACATCTATAGTATCAATAAAGTAGAGACTATATTAACCGCTTCGCCGATGGCCATTTAAATCCTTCAAGGGCCGGCAACGGATACCCAATAAACAGAACAGGACATTTAAATTGTTAAATGCTGTAAAAATGCATCACAAATACAATTCCGTATCTTCCGTATTTATTAAGTTATTTAAACGAAACAAAAACTGGTTTAAAACTCATTAAAGGCAGTATAAATCTACAGTAACAATAAAGTAGAGACTACATTAATAAATTGTTGAAATTTCACTACTTTGTTTCACTGTAGCAAAAGCCATTCTTTGTGCCGAACGCGCCTAATATGTGAATCATTTTGTTTTGTGTGTATACGAGCCATAGTATGTATGTATAGCTACGTAAGCGACTTCTCAGGTTCAAGTTTAGTTTATTTATGCTATGCCAAGCGATAATATGACGAGAATATGTTGCGTCACACACTCACACACTGGAATGAAAACTCTGTCAGCATCTGTTATTACAGTGTTTCTCAACCAAGGTTTCTAGTAGCCTTATGCAGCAGTTTTCGCTCTGTATTTCAGTTATTTATACTCTCTCTTTGTTCAGAGTGATTTCTTGTAGCTATCAAGAGCTAAATGTATGGCACATTTGAAATTGTTAAATTTCAATGTTAACCATGGCTTATCCCGGTAATGTAGCAAATAAATTAGCTTGGGTATGATGTGTACAGGCTTCTGATATTACTGTAGAAAATCTGGAAGATTTGTTGTACGATTATGAAGGAAATCTTTAGGACATACGTAGCAGTGACGTGTACTGGTCTACAGCTGGCATGTTAGCTACTCCATTGTTTGGGGAAATGGCGGGTCAAATATGCGTGATACGGATCAGCTATTACCAGCTATCCCTCTTTACGGAAAAGAGTTAAATGGTAAAAAAAAAGTATTTTTATACCACTGGATGTAACTATGCACAGTTGTTTAGTAATTTTCAGAGCTGTAAAAGACATTCATCTACCTGTACTTGCGCGTATAAAGAGCTCGTAACCTAATTGAGTATTATAATACTCAGAGGCCTCTTTATACTAGGGGGTAGCAAAATTCACCACATCATCCCTCATACTTGAGAGAAAACACTTTCCTAAAAGTATACCACCCACACCCAAAAAACTTGTAACCATTTCGAAAATGTGTAGTGTGTTGCGAAAAAGAAGTTCGCAAGGAAACCAATATTATTGGGGTGAATCTGCAGATGTGCCCTTGGGTGTTTATCCAGGTTTGGAGGTGTACAATTCAAAAAGAAACCTTTAAGGATACGTTTACATTCCTTATAGAACTAATTTAAATTTATTGTAAAACAGCAAGATTAAAATAATTGGTGTTACATGAGCATTAAATGCATGTATGCGCAGGACGTCTATACACGTCCATATCGGTTTGGGGCATTTTAACTTGGACGTCATATGACGTCCATATCGGTGAAAGGGTTAATAAATTGTTGAAATTTCACTACCCTGTTTCACTGTAGCAGAAGCCATTCTCTGTGTTGAACGTATCTAATATTTAAGTCATTTTGTTTTGTGCGCATACGAACACATATATGTATGTATAGCTGCATAAGCGACTTATCTGGTTCAAGGTTTTAGCTTTTAGTTTATGCTATACCAAGCGATAATCATTGTATATGTTGTGTTACACACACGCACACTGGAAAGAAACAAACCTCTCTGTCAGCATCTGTTATTACAGTATTTCACAACCAAAGTTTCTGGTAGCCTTATGCAGCTGTTATTGCTCGGTATTTTAGTTATTTATACTCTCTCGGTGCCCAGTGATTTCTTATAGCTATCGAGAGCTAAATGAATGGCACATTTGAAGTTGTTAAATTTCAGTGTTAACCATGGCTTATCCTAGTAATGTAGCAAACAAATTTGCTTCTGTAGGATGTGTACAGGCTTCTGATATCACTTTAGAAAATCTGGAAGACTTTTTGTTGTTTGACACGATTTGGATATCGAAGGCAATTACGAAAAAGATGTTGAGGATATAGGTAGCAGTGTGGAAGAAAACGACCCGCTTCCTTCAGATGTCCGATAAAAATCAACTTTGTGAAGTGGTCAAAATAATTTGAACACAAATAGGCATATAGACAAATAAACATATTTTCTGGTGTAGCTTACTTCTGACATCCAACCAACTGACATTTTCACAAAAAAAAAATATTTATTGTTGTCTTAGTGTCTCTCATTGTTACAGAAACAAATGTATATGTGAGTAGGATGAAAGAAGCCTTGACCTCTAAAGGCAATTTATGGCCTAAGAGGAGAATACAGATATGGACAGTGTACATGCTATATTTTGTAAGTCTACATTAGACATGTAATGGTACACAGATGGCATGGCTACTCCATTGTTTGGGGAAATGACGGGTCAAATATGGGTGGTGTGGATCAGCTATTACTAGCTATCTCTCTTAACAAAAAACAGTTAAATGGTAAAAAAAAAAAAAGTATTTTTATACCATACACAATTGTTTAGTCATTTACAGAGCTCTAAATTCATGCAAGACAATGACTTACCTGGACTAACGCTTCTCAATAGCTCATAACCTAATTGAGTATTATAATACCCAAAGGCCTCTTCATACTGGGGGGGTAAGAAATCTACCACTACAGCACACCTCATACTTGAGAGAAAATACTTTCCTAAAAGGATACCATCCACAACCAAAAAGTTGCAACTATTTCAAAAATGTCTAGTATGCTGTGAAAAAGAAATTTGCAAGGAAACCAATATTATTTGGTGTGAATCTGAAGATGTGCTCTTGTGTGTTTATCCAGGTTTTGAGGTATACAATTCAAAAAGAAACCTTTAAGGGTACATTTTCATCCCTTATAGAACTAATTCAAATTTATTGTAAAATAGGAAGATTAAAGTAATTGGCATTAAATTAAGCATTAAATGCCTATATGCACAGGATGTCTATACACATCCATATCGTTTTGCGGCATTTTAACTTGGACGTTAAAGAAATTGATGTAAATTTCTTATTGATTGAGATCGTGATTTCGTAAACCTTCGTTTACATCAGTCGTATATATAGTTTCTTACACTCTATCGATTGTATACAACTGACAATGTAAACGGTTTACGAAACTGGATCTCAATCAATAAGAAATTTACATTAATTTCTTTAAAGATAAGTGAAGTTTTTTGTTACAAATAATTATATTTGTGAAGTATTTGCTGCTTCACCTGTTACTAACTTAATTTTTATGTAATTATAAGTTTGTTGTGTTTAAATTTTAAGATGATTCTTCATATCAGGGGCAATCACCAGAACATATAATAAATAATTATTGTATTGTTAATGAAAATAGATTCTGATGAGAGGCATTTCAAGCCATTCTTATGTTTGGTCCCAAACCGAAAGCTGTTTGAAGATTTTTTGGTCTTGTTGAAAATTAAAAAAAAAAAAATAAAGAAAAAAGAAAAAAAGAGAAAAAGAAAAGTTAAATTGTTTGCATATTCTTAGAATATGTAGTTGTGATTAGAAGGAAGACAAGAAACATATAGTAGTTGGCGATGATGTTACCTAGGAGAACAGATTCAATTTCCGGGAGCGCTTTTTGAAGAAAGATTTGGTATCTGTGCAAGGATGTATTCAGAAGTAGCTGAGAATAACTGTATTGTTCTAATCTGTAATTTGTGTTATGTAAATCACATTCTTCAAAGAAGTATAATTATTATTTTTTGATAATTAAGACATAATGAAATACATCAATCCGAGGTCACATCCCAGGGATAAAAGTTTTGTGTTCGTCGACTACACTGAATCTCGGGAAAGAAAGTTAAATTCTTTATTAAATTGTTATATATTCAAAAGGAATCACAACATAACTCAATCAGTGCAAATTAATTAAATTTTGAGAAAGTAAGGAAAAGGAATCCACTCATTATTTTATATGATATGAAGTGGAAGAAAGAAGAGGAAATGAAGTGTGAGATTTATCAACAAAATTTTGAAGATGTAATTGATAGAAGTGAACTTGATGAGGGTTTTAAATTTAAATTTAAAACAGGACCAAGAAGAGAAGATGTAGTCCATCATGTGGTGGAGGTTTTCTCTAAAGTTAGGAATATTATTATTGCCAAAAAGAAACTTTTGGCTTCCAAGCTGTAAATGTCAAAGATTTTATTTCAGTAGTGAAATGTGTTAAATTCCAAGCATTTGGTCATGTTGCTAAATATTGTAACAGAACCCAAGTTTGTGGTCATTGTGGGGAAAAGGATCATGATAAGAAAGATTGTGGAAACAAAGATCTAGCACCTATATAAGTATCGATTTAACCTTAGTTAATATTATAGTTTTATATAAAATCTCTCATTGGAAGGTAGTTCAGGATTTTACTTCCAGTGATCGATTAATTTATTTTAATTATGAATTACAAAATTTAAATGACTATTCAATAAAGGAAAATAGAAATTTTAAGAATGCCAACTGGGAAAAGTTAAAATTAATATTTAATGAAAATCTTATATACAATGGTTTATCCATAAATGAAGATGTTAGTGTCTTAACAGCAACTATAAATAGTGCAATTAAACAATCTGTTCCAAAAAGAAGAGATAAAGTGTATACTGATACCTGTTGGTCAGAAGAATTACAAACAGCGAGAAGAAAAATGAGAAAATTTCATAAAATTTATCAATGTTCTATAATTCCATAAGACAGAAATCATAAATTAAATTTATATAGAAAAGCCAAAGAAAATTTGAATAATACATGTAATAACTCATGGCAAAAATTTGTGGAAGTTAATTTGGCCAATAATATATGGGGAATGCCATATAAAATTGTAATGGATAAAATTAAAAGACCTGAACTCTTAAATAAATTAAACTGGATGGTACCTTTACGACTAATTGGGAAGATACAACTAAATTGTTATTAAACACCTTGCTCTCTGATGACAATAAGGAATACGATACTACACAGAGTATAATAGAATTAATTTAATTAATTAATTAATTTACCTAGAATGCATTTAGTTAGGATCTTCCTAACATCATAATCTATTGTCGACTAATGGACGATGGTTTGGTGAACTCATTGGAGGCGACAGGTGCGTCTCTGTCAGTATCTTGATGAACTTGAAGTTTGGGTTTCCATCAAAGGTAGTGTAGAAATTAAACAATTTTCTTTCATATTTCTTTATTAAGATTTTTTCCCACGTGGTTAATGCAGCTGGACCTTGGACACCTTTTAATAAGTGGATTTCTTGTTCTATATCGTGATTCTCCTTCCAAAAATGGTATGCTACCGCCGATTTATCTATTTCTTTGTTCCTGATGTTCCTAAAATGCTCTTTAAGCTTAATGTTCAAGTTCCTTTTTGTTTTTCCAATGTAAAAGTTGTCACAAGTATTATTTGTTTTCCCCTACTCATTAACAGTTTCCCACTTTTGTATTTGAACAGTTGACACACACCTTCCTCAGAACTCAAACACCAACTGACTGACTATATCATAAGATCTGACCTTACCATACATATACTAGCACATTATGAATGATTGTTCACTTATGTTTCCTCTATTATGCAAATTGTTTATTCCGTGCTTAGATAGCATCTTGCAGAATACACTGCTGAATTTCTCTTACATGCAAGAGAAAGCAGTTATGCATTCAGTTGGTGATTCACATGCAAGATACTCTCAATATTAGTGAAAATATACCCAATACCATTAGTAACAAATTCTTATGACAATTGCAATAAAATTTGCACTATCACCTTTCCTATTCCAATATTTAATGACACAAAACATTTATTAAGGAACTATTTAAACTGGCTAAGAGTGTTAGCTTACGCTCATATCAAGCATAAGCACGTACTTTGTTTACATCAGTAGGAATTCTGGTTTGGAATGGACAATAGCACTGCCATCAATAGGTGACTTTGATACTCTTAGCAGGACACTAATGCTGGTATAGTTGTTTCTTACTCAACTCAAAGGAATCAGCCAGTAAGTTGAGAGTTAGTCAGTTGAGCAATTTGTCCTGTGAGAATTGAGTAGTTATGAAGCAGTTGGTATGTGCAACAGAGGCTTAAGTAAACACTAATGCTGTCCTGTCTGCTCTGAGCATTTAAAAAAGTTAAATTAAGTGTATATTACCATTATGCTTACAGTTTTAGTGACAAATAAAATGAGTTTAGTGGAACTTCATGTTGTCATTTAACAATATTGAGTTAAATTTTTTTTTCGGTGTAATTTACATCCACCAACGTTAAGCCATATTGGATGGTGAATGAATTGGGTGAAATGATGCTCAAATGTGTCCAGGGTCCATGGAGCGTAGAGTTACCCGATATTCATCTTGAAGGATAAGGGAAAACCCCGGAAAAACCTTATCCAGGTAACTCACCCTAACCGAGATTCGAACTCGGGACTTCTTGAACGTGAGGCAGACATGCTACCACCTATGCTACCGAGGCGGGCAGTTAAACTTGCTAAACACCTCTACATCATTAACTTGTTAAGATGATCAATTAGGAGCATCTTCAGTGGCATGTTACTATTTTTAATTGTAGGTCAACTCTATAAGAAATAATTAACACTTTCCGGTCTGACTGCAGGCTATGCTCACAGTACCATATGTAATGTTAACGACAAGCGATGGGCTATGCTCGCAGTGAATATAAAAACACACCAACAATTTACGATGGCCTATGCTCGCATTTCATTTGTTGTACTATGTAGCCATATGTTTTAGTAAATGAAAGAATACACTAGATGTCAGATGAGACCAGGAAAACGATATAGTGTATTTTGTTTGAAAGCCTGCATGACATGCATACATGGTTCAAAGATGGCTAACTCAAGCAAGCGTAATCTTACCTAAGAAGAAATACTTGACATTTATTTCAATGATTCAGGATCTGAAGAAGACTTTAGTGAACATTTTAAGATTGAAATTTATTCTGAAGGCAATTAAATTGTATTTTAAAGAATTTTCTACATTGTATTTTATCAATGTGAGGTTATTAATAGTAAACTGTACATGTTTTTGCATGCTTTCTTAAATGAATATTTTCTGTTCAAGAAAACATGTAATATATTCCTTCAATATTTTCAATTACAGAAGAACACCAAACTAATAGGGAAAACATAAGTGAGCCATGAAAGTTACGCTAATTAGAATCTACTTCGGTACGAAGAGTAATGGTCAGCAAAAGCTCACTATTTCTACAAAATAGTGATTTATCCTTCATTTCTGTTCTGATGCATTACTTCAGTCCTTCACTATAGTTCTTCTTAGTTTAAAATATGATTAGTTACCTCCTAGAAATAAGAAGAGCTTAAATGTTATTTGTTCTTATAAATTTGCTTGTATGAGTTTATTTTTATAAAATCACTATTTAATATTTATTTTTTCAAATTTGTATGTAATGTCTAAAAATAGTGTGTTTACATTCATTATTTAGTTTAAACTTCGTTAATAAAAATTTAAAAAAAAAAAAAAAAAAAGCAGTAAATTATCTTAAACAGTTCAGGATTTACCATTTTTTTAAAAAATTCCTTATAACACCCAGTCAGGAAGGCAAAACTGACAAAATAAGGTCCAGACCAGAATGTGTTAAAATTATACTATGAGTCGACTGAGACATAGTATAATTTTAATTATTAATTACTTCACAGTAATAATTCCAATTTACCTTTTCAAATATCTATAAGAAACATTTATAACATAGGTTAAGGTTACCACTTTTAATTAATTTTATGCACGAAGTTATGCAGAATGGAAACTTTCTAACAGAACATGGAAAACACTTGTCCATTTGGACAGTTAATGAATAATTTGACTTACACAGGGCTGAAGCTTCCCTTCAGAGGTTTCACAAATGAAAAGTTGAATCCAGAAGTTCTCTTGGATCCATAGCTGTATTCTGTTGCTAATCTTTCCCCTCGGCCAAACATATTGGGCAACCGCAATCCAAAGACAACTGAGCCTTCATTATTTCCCACCAGGGTTTTTGCTCCACCCATCATGCGGTTTAGTTCATGAACATAAAAAGTTACCTAAAACAAATAATTTACTAACTCTTTATTTGCCCCATAATGAAATTTTCAGTTACATTAACAGAGCGATTTATTCCATTTCCTGATCAAAATGTGCATGTTAGTAAATCTGTTTAGTACTGATTTAGATATGACAATTGCCTCAAAGCAACTGGTGGAATGAACTGAAAGGAAAATCAAATAAATTACACCAATTCATATATAAGCATAAACTGAAACTAGTGAAATTTCTTAGGAGTGACTAACCTTATTTATTGGGTGAAATGTACAGAAAAGAAATCCTAATAAAAATGTATTATGCTAAGAGTAGCTTTTCCGATACACTTACATTTTTGGCTTTAGATTCTTCTTTGAACAAATTACAAATGTCACACATATCTTTAAAGTTTTTCTGCCACTCTAAGATGCCATCAGGCAACCACTTTTAATGCAGTGCATTAACTAAGTTCCAATTTTAAAGCTGTTTTTCTCAGATATAATTATTTCAATTTTGCATCACTGAATAGCCTTAGTTTCAACAAATTTTAAGATGCAGCATGACTTCTTAAGCCACTTGCACATGATCAAATTTGTTTTGTTTTTTTAATTTAAGAATTATAATAATTTTTTCAAACACTTGAAATTATTTAATAACATTGGGCAAGATTTGACAATGTCATAAATGTGTATTTACATTGTTTTCTTTTTGCCAAACTAAACATCTTAAAAACACATGACAATTTATGTTGTGCAAGGAAACATACTATTCAAGTCATGGTAAAACAATTTAAAATGAAATATTGCTTTTTACAGAATTATATAACAATTTCATAAATTATAGTACAACAAATAAGATTATGATTAAGGAACACAGTGGAAATAATATGAATTAAATTATGTGTCAAATTAATCTTTGAAAGTCAACAAAGTAAATGCAAAATGGGTATATGTGTTGATCTGTAAGAAATACACATATACGTATGTTGTTTCCAATGCTCAATATCATGAAGACTTGCTGAAAGTAGCTGATACTATACATAAAGGATTATTTTTCAACATTTTATTTGACTATCACATTATTTCAAAATTTAAGTAATTGTCATCCTTTGATGTTCTATTTCATGTGGAATGTGTAACCACTAAGTTGTACATCATTAAGCTATAATACTGCTGCTACTATAATTGCCTCACTTTTCATAGTAACATTTGTTTCGCAATATAGGTATTTTGCTATATTTTCCATAAGCTTAAAGCAATCTTTTACTCTATTAGATACAGATATACAAATAAGGACCTGTGACAAATTGCTACCACGGATAAAAAGGAGGTATGCATGCTACACTGCTAAATTTCCTCAAACCTATTACCATCAGAACTTTTCACTAGTTCAGAACTTCATGTATGAACCAACTTGCTGCGGCTTATAAATATGTATATTTTATACAATCAAAATGAAGATTAAACTGGCTATTATCTGGAGGCTGTTCAGTATATAAATATTTCACTCTGGCCACGGTACAAACGCTGTGCAGAGTTAGTTCAGTGGGAGGGGGACAGGAGCCTGCCACCTCTCTACTCCTGAACTTGCAGATGCTTTTTCGGGCATTTACCGTAGATTTGTTGTGTTCACTACAACTTTCAAATCATATCTACCTGTTACCTTTTGCATTGCATTAGAGTCATATGAATATAAACCTGTTTAGAAAAATAAGAACAAAAAGATGGGAAGAAATACGAGGCCAGAACAAGAGGATTCTCCTAAAACATGCAGAGTCAATGAAGATGATGAAGAAAAGAAGCTTAATACTTTTCCTTCAAGAACAAGAACATAAATGATGCAGAAAACTAAAAAACAAATGTTGTAATTTGCTTGATGATGATGATGATGATGATGATGATGATGATGATGATGATGATGATGATGATGATGATGATGATGATGATGATGATGATGATAATAATAATAATAATAATAATAATAATAATAATAATAATAATAATAATAATTGTAGTGTACTTACCTCGTAGCCATATGGACTGGAATTTGGACCATGACTTGTATCGATGAATATTCCTATGTGACGAAAACACCCCAAACTTTCTAGTTTCCCTCTAACTTTATGTGCACCAATTAAAACTTCCTGGAAATCTTTGGCTTTAAAAAGATCTTTAACAGAATCGACAACAAAGTCTTCTTTTGTCCTTATCAACCCATCAATGTGGATTTTGTCTACCCTTGCCTGGGAAATTATAAAAAAAAATTAAACATATAAGTCAACAGTTACACAATATTTATATACATATTTCAGACAATCACACCTGTGGCAAGAATAAATAAAACATCATAATGCTGAAATCATTCAAAAAAATGCAAAAGGTGCCTTTTTGGGTTATGACTTTTATATAAGTAAACCTGAAGAACAGACAAATTACTCCACATATGATAAAAAGGCGAGCATTTTTGTTCCCAAAACATGTTTGTAAGCTTATCAGTTGGTATTCCTTTCTTGGAAGTGTTGAAAACAGTGTTGTTATGTGAAATTAAATTTAAAGGGAGTCGATTAATGACACTAAACAACACTTACTTTTAAATTTTTCCAGAACATGATTCAGAGACTTTGCCTCTATCCTCAGCCGGCCATCGACTGGTTCTCATTGGTGTAGTTGACAATATTTTGTCACCGGTCTCCTCTGGTGGCGGTTCAAGGAACTTGCTGAACAAATCTTTCTGGGGGATGTCGAAATTGAATACTTTGTTCCTATTTTTTTAAATGAAGATTTGTTCCCATGTGGATAGTTCTTGTTTTCCTGATGTATGTTTTAGTAGTTTTGGTTCTGGATTTATATTGTGTTTTTTTTTTTTTTTTCGCAACTGCTGATTTTTCTAATTGTTTATATTTTATGTTTCTAAAGTGTTCCTTTGCTCTTGTTTCTAAATTTCTTTTGGTTTTTCCAATATCAATTTGACTACAGTCACTGCATTCAATTTGATATGTACCAGATTTTTTGTTAGATGGAATGGCATCTTTGATGTTTGAGCAAATTAGGTTTTTTAAGGAGAAATGGTTGACTGGTGCTAGTTGAATGTTTTGTTTTTTGAAGACTTTTTTGAATTTATCATAGGCCCATGGATGGTAAGTGAATTTTTTGAAAATCATATTAGTTTCTGTAGCTGAGAGGGTTGTGGTTTCCTTTAGTAGCTTCTTTTTTGCTAAGTTCACTTTTTTGCCTACTAATGATTTGGGAAAGTTATTTTTTTGTGCTATTTCAATTATTTTGATGTATTCTGTTTTGTATTCTTCTGCTGTGAGAGGGATGTTTACCAGTCTGTGTGCTAAACTATTGAAGATTGCCTGTTTGTGGGATCTTGGGTTGTAGCCATTAGCTTTTATGTAGTTGTCTGTCAGTGTTGGTTTTCTGTAAATGCCAAAGTTTAGTCTGTTTTTATTCCTCATTATTTTTAGATCCAAAAATGGTAAATACTCGTCTTTTTCTATTTCTACACTGAACTTGATGCTTTTTTCTTGGATATTTAAAGGTTTTAGTGCATCACTGATGTGTTTTTTTGGTACTATTGCAAAGATGACATCTACATATCGTTGCCAGAGTTTGAACATCCAAGGGAAACCTTTGTTGATCCTTATTTCTAATGCACTCATGTACAGATCGGCCAGGAGGGGTGATAGGGGGTCGCCCATTGCTAACCCTGAAGTTTGGTAGAAATATTTTGTTTGAAACTGGAAGAAATTTTGTTCTATGCATAATTTGGTTAGTTCGATGTAGTCTGAAATTTTAGGTGCTGCCATTCCAAGTGATTTGAGCCATTTTTCTATCAACGGTGGGAGTTGATTAACTGGTACCAAATCACTTGGTTGTAGATTTGAGTGAATGGAGGCACCTGAATTTCAGACTATGCTGGGAAACAGCATACCAGATGGCTACAACCCAAGATCCCACAAACAGGCAATCTTCAATAGTTTAGCACACAGACTGGTAAACATCCCTCTCACAGCAGAAGAATACAAAACAGAATACATCAAAATAATTGAAATAGCACAAAAAAATAACTTTCCCAAATCATTAGTAGGCAAAAAAGTGAACTTAGCAAAAAAGAAGCTACTAAAGGAAACCACAACCCTCTCAGCTACAGAAACTAATATGATTTTCAAAAAATTCACTTACCATCCATGGGCCTATGATAAATTCAAAAAAGTCTTCAAAAAACAAAACATTCAACTAGCATCAGTCAACCATTTCTCCTTAAAAAACCTAATTTGCTCAAACATCAAAGATGCCATTCCATCTAACAAAAAATCTGGTACATATCAAATTGAATGCAGTGACTGTAGTCAAATTGATATTGGAAAAACCAAAAGAAATTTAGAAACAAGAGCAAAGGAACACTTTAGAAACATAAAATATAAACAATTAGAAAAATCAGCAGTTGCGAAAAAAAAAAACACAATATAAATCCAGAACCAAAACTACTAAAACATACATCAGGAAAACAAGAACTATCCACATGGGAACAAATCTTCATTTCAAAAAATAGGAACAAGTATTCAATTTCGACATCCCCCAGAAAGATTTGTTCAGCAAGTTCCTTGAACCGCCACCATAGGAGACCGGTGACAAAATATTGTCAACTACACCAATGAGAACCAGTCGATGGCCGGCTGAGGATAGAGGCAAAGTCTCTGAAACATGTTCTGGAAAAATTTAAAAGTTATTAATTTTTAGATGAGTCGTATTTTTTACACATCTGCTTCACTTTCGTACCTATGTGTAAAAAATACGACTCATCTAAAAATTAATAATTTTTCGCTTCACTGTGGTGTTCCAATACAGTTAAATCTCGATATATTAAAAGTAAGTGTTGTT
The DNA here is from genome assembly GCA_030765055.1 of Mantis religiosa. Lineage (NCBI taxonomy): Eukaryota > Metazoa > Arthropoda > Insecta > Mantodea > Mantidae > Mantis > Mantis religiosa. Next base: position 64,402,344 of record CM060950.1, read on the forward strand.
TAGTGTCATTAATCGACTCCCTTTAAATTTAATTTATCAGTTGGTGTTGCCTGGAAGGTGGGGCTCAAACTCTGATGCTGTCTGCATGTTTCGTGAAGCTATGGAAGGCATATTTCGTTATTGGAACATGATGAACATAAATGTAATTTAATTGATGGAAATTACTCATTTCTTCACACTAGCCATGACATTGAATTTTTCATGTCAACTCTATCAATCCAATAAACATAATTGCTACTAAATTCAAACTGTCTGTTCGTTAAGTGTTTAAACATATAAATGTACTAACTAAAATACTAAAATATCAAATATTAACGTATTTTACTTAAAAATATATTAGAATCACAAATAACATGTAAAATAAGCAGAAATGCAAGCAGAGCAGGTTTTGCACACATGTATATATAATATAACTGTGTATATTGAATAACTTACATAGTAATATACTAAGATCACAATGAAGTAAACTATTTCAAACTTGCTGTTGTAAATGCACAGCTTTCACAGCAACAGCATCACATTCTACCTGCAGGACAACCCTCTCATTTCGATTGCATCACTACTGTGCCACAACAATTACTCAATCAGCTACGCGTTTGAGAACGAAACCGTTCACTCTAATGATAAAGCCTCAACATGTACAATAAATCGACCTCTTTGCCTACGTTAACACCAACAGTTTGACAGAGATTACCATTTGTGTTGAAGGAACAAATCATTATTTTGATGGTTGCAATTTTATCTGCCATATTTTCAAATACTAAACAAATGCAGAAGGAAAAATTATTATTTCAAACTTTTTCTATGTTTATTTTAGCAAGTATGTATAATCACATTCTGACCTCCTTTATAACTTACAATAATCTCTTAAAAGAATCCAGGAAATTTATGATGTTATTACTACTCTAAGGAAAAAAATATTTTTATGCAAGCTATGAATTAAAACTACAGCCAGAAAAAAATTAAATTTTCCAGCTCTGTCCTTAGTTATATCATGTAGTTTTCCCTAGCTCGCATTTGCTTGCATGTAAGCTTTCAATGGAACTATAACTATGCTCACATATGTATAAGCTTGAGAGTTTGATGGCATCATCTCTGCTCTATGTGGGGGCTGTGTGCCAAAAATCAGGTGCACAGTATAGCTGCAAGTACACGAAAATATGTAGGAACATAAAGGCAAAATAACGGCGGTGCAGACAACGGTGGAGCCCAAGGACATCTGGGAGGCCCTGGAGAATCGTTTCGGGAACCACCACTTAGCCGCAGCGTACCGCAGCCAGCTAAAGGCAAGGTCACAGCAGCCAGGGGAGACGCTGCAGGAGTTCGCCCTGGCAGTTGAACAACTGGCAAGCAAGGCCCTAGTCGACCTCCCACCAGAGTTCGTGTCCCGGGAAGCTGCCTACACCTTCGTTGACGGGGTACGGGACACGGAGATTCGTCACCGCCTAATGCTCGGCGATTATAAAACCATCCACGAGGTGCTGACGGCAGCATTAAGGATGGAGGCGGCCAAGGTAACAGCCATCCCGACGTCGAGAACAAGGAGTGTCCGCTACACCGGAGACAGAAGACCAGCCGAGGGACGCCGGCGAACACCTAGTGGCCTGTGTTGGGGGTGTGGACAGCCCGGACACCTGCAGAGAGACTGCCCACACCAGGAAGAGCAGCCGGAAAACGAGTAAGGGCCGTCGTGGAGAGGGGCACGTCGGCGCCATCACCACCATCCCCTCGAGTGACACTGCGCGCCGTCAGCCGGCGTATGTATGACAGCCTCATCGCGGACGGTTGGGTAAGAGGAAAGCCATGCCGCGTGCTGGTGGACACCGGGGCGGCCGTGACCACCATCAGACCTGACGTGGCGAAGGGTTTGCCGACAAGGAAGCCGAGCCGACCATACCAGCTTGTCACGGCATCGGGCGACACCTTGCCTGTGGAGAAGGAGGCCCTGCTGAAGCTGACCTTGGAAAGGAGCACCGTATGTCTGAGGGTGTTCGTCGCGAAAGTGGCTGAGGAGGTGATACTGGGATTGGATGTCCTCAGGAGCCATGAGGCGACGGTCGACGTCGGCAGGAAGGTCCTGCGGCTCAACGGGGAAGAGGTTATACTCCGTCAACCAGAAGAGCGCCTTGGAATTTGCAGGGTCGTCTTGAGCGAAGACAATAGGCGCTAGAAAGAAAGAACACTTCAGGCACTTAAGATACAAAAATATTGACAAGTCCGCAATAGCAGCTCATTTCTGGTCTGAAAATCATGAAATTGAAGATAGCACCGAATTACTAAAATATGTACAAAAACATAGTGAACTCGTCATATGGGAGAGAGTATACTTAGAAAAACATAAAAACCTACTAATGAACTTTGAAATCCCGCCAGAAGAGAATTCCACATTTAAGATAATCACTAAATCAACAGATGGCAGCAGCAACTCCAGAATTACCCACACCACTGGATCAAGCTTTAGTTGCATAAGAGCCAACAATGCAAACGATGGTTTGCGAAACATGTCCTCAAAATAGGTACGTAAGTGAAGCCGATGTGTAATAAATACGACTCATCTATAAATTAATAATTATTTTGCTTCACTGTGGTGTTCCAATACAGTTAAATCTTGATTACTAAATAAATTATCTGCACAGTATGGCAACAAAGTAAGACTTCAGAAATAACTGTTTTTGTTTGCAGTCAGGCATGAATTCACACCTGCAACAGGTGAGTCTAAACTAGGCCAGCGCTTGAAAGCTGGTTCACCACATGCCTGTGTGTTTTTCAGCTAATGCCAGTAAAGAGGACTGGTGTGCTCTTCTTTTAAGCTAATCAATCATATTCACAAGACCTAAACTAAAAGCTGTGTAAAACCTATGCATAGGTTGATCAAAGATGATAAATTCAACTAATTATTACAGAAATACCTCATTCAAGTGTATCATGTAAAATTAAATCAAATCCACATATCTGCTAAACAAGAAATTTATTAATAGTCAATAACTACAACATGAACATGATGTAAGACATAAAACTTTCATGCTGAGCACTATTAATCGTAGCTTCTCATTTTTAACATTTTAAACAAAGCTTAACCCAATGATCACCTGTGAAGCTACGATTACCTATTATCAACATGTCTATTTACAGCAGATGCTCAAAATGTGCTCCCGTTACACTCTTTGCTATGACTCTTGGGTTTGGAATTCTCCTATTGAGAAACTTATCCTAAGTGTGCGCTTCATGAATTTCCAGTTGGCTTTGCCATAAGAACTATACTCTTGATTTGTAAAGACTGCCATACATAGTTCTGAATGCAGCACACACATCTTAAACACTGACAGAACCCACTGTTGTGCCTTGTCGCAACAGGTAGTTTTAGTGTTTACACTCTAGACCTTCCTTTCTACGCACATGCTAAATTTGCATGCTTACCAAGATAAGCCTGAGACTTTATTGCAATACACATGCAGGAATCCAGTCCTTTCATATCATTTTGTTGCTAAACAAATCATTTTAGCAATATGTGGTAAATAAATAAATAATTCATATTTTCTAATGCTACCTCGTTATCCTCATTGCAAAAGTAAATTATAAATGTGTGTTGACATATGCACGATCAATTTTTTGAACAATTTAATTTTTTATTTTTGCAACCATGCACTTAGGGAAAATGTACAGAAACTTATGTTTCAGCTTAACGTCCGGAAGCAGCTGTTGAAGTCTACACACCCATACCCCTAACACCTTGCATATATATTGTCACCGTGTGGCATTGTTGTGCTGCTGCCACAAACCGGAGCCAGGCGCATGGGCAGGAGAGAGAGAGAGAGGCTCCAGAGTGTATTCTTCATATGAGGAGAAGGAAACAACATTAATGAAGTGGCTTCATGCTGTAAGATCTTCCAGCTAACCTGCTGATGAGACATTGTAAGTGCTTTAAGGTTAAGTTTATGAAACTTTAAAGCATTAAACAGATGGTTGGACACATTTAAGGTAGTGTATTTGGAAATTTCATTAGGGCAACAAAAAACATTTATGATTTTAATTTAATATTGCTGTATTTATTCACCATACTGAAATAGTTATATAGAGCTAATTATAAAATAAATATCAGATTTTCAAAAACATGGACTTTCTTAGAAAAACAAATGCCGGCTTCTATATAGTATAAAACCCTATATAAGATTATGTTTTTGGAATTTCCAAAAAAAAATGTTATACAGGAAACTACTGTATTTTCAATTACATTTCAAATAACCGCTTCAGCCTTCAGAATGGAAACTTCTATTCATCTCACTGAAATAATAGACAGGGAAAATGCAAGTACCATTGGAGGAAGAACACTTAAAAATATTAAATCTGAATTTACAAACAAGTCAGTGGTAGCAGCATTCTCCTGAAATGAACACCATGAAATGAAAAAGCAGCTTTTCTTCTAGAAACAATAGACAAGCAGAACCGAAGGGGAAAGTTTTGCATGTCAAAATAACACATACAATTGATAAACTTCAATATACCTATCGCAGGAAACATTCTGCTAACATTAATCAAAACTCCCCATAGGTATTCCAGCAAACATCAACTCCATTATAAATTCCAAAAGTCAACATGAAGTTAAAGATATAAAAATGTTCACAAACATATAAAGAGAAGTATGTGAAATAGAGTTGGTGTAATTAAGTTGGCTTACCATCATTAATGATCATTTTGTTTTACTTCCAAATACATGATGTTAATGTGCTTTAAATCACTAAGTAACTATAAATGAAATACCTACTGTACAGATTAACACATGATTTAAAAACAGAAAGCTCAGGTGCAGCTGCGCATATGTGCTAGAACTTGGGTAAAGAAATCTGAGAGAGGAAGGTGACCATATTTAAGCTATGACATAGACCAATTGTTTATTGAAACAATATAATCACATGATTGCACATAATCCACAATTGAAAAAAACTGATTTATATATGAAGAACATGCAAATTAATAACTATAGCACAAGATATAAGCGTTTTTTTCCATAAGTAATGCAACATATTGCTATTCACGGCCAATTTTAAATGAAAAAAATTGGAATTTTGTTTGAGACATCTTTAAATATTTTTGCTTCATCTTATGCAGTTTCAGTAATTTCCAATAGGTGGCAGCACAATAGGTAACCTTCAAAATGGCATCTGTAATGGAGATGCATTTCAAACAGAGTGCAGCTGAGTTTTTTTAGGTGGAAACTAGAGTGTCATGGATATTCATAGGCAATTGGATAATATCTACGGAGACTTGGCAGTGGACAAAAGCACAGAGAGTTGTCAAATGAGGCATCTGTCATCATCACAACAAGGTCGAGCAAACCTGGCTGATCTCCCACATACCAGCCAGCCATTGTGACTCCTGCAATGTTGGAACATGACGACACTTATTCCAGGTGATTGATGGATCACAATCAAACACATCGCTACTCAACTTGATGTCTCTGTTGCAAGTGCCAACATATTTGTCCAGTTGGACTACCCAAGGTTTGTTCCAGCAAAGATAGACCATTAATGTGATATCTTGCTCATTATGAAGCTGATCGTTACAATCTTTTGTCAATGTCACAGGTGAGGAAACATGGGTTCACCATTTTAAACCTGAGACAAAACGTAATCCATAGAATGGCATTACACCTACTCTCCTCCAAAGCAAAAGTTCAAGGCCATACCTTCAGCTAAGTCATGGCTACAGTCTTCTAAGACTCTGAATGGGTTGTTCTGTTTAATGTCCTCCCTCGTGGAGAAATGATCAACTCTAAAGCATAATGTGCTACTCTAAGGAAATTGACGAAATAGCCTCTGCATGTTCTTAGCCAAAAAATGCAAATAAACTTCTCTCCTTCTCCATGATAATGCAAGGCCTCACACAAGTCTGTGCACCCAAGAACTCAAAAAACTTAGTGGCCTGTTCTTCCTCATCCACCCTATGCACCAGATCTTGCACCAACTGACTTCCATGATTTGGGGCAATGAAGTTTGAACTCTGCGGGAAGCACCCATTGATACAGCAAGACATTGGCTCCAACACTAACTAGTAGGGTGATATCATGGAGGCGCATAGGCTTTCTCATTAAAGCCATAGTACTGAACGCAGTACTACGGATATTGAAAAATAGTTTTGTAGCCAAAAGATTGGGGAATAATATGGTGTACTTGAATTCTGAATAAAACCAACCTGCTTTAAGAAAAAGAAATATTTTATGCATTTCTTATTAAACCCCCTAATATGTTACAAGTAATTTGTGCTTATATTTCATCATGGACATTATACATGCTGCAATGAAGAAAATTGGTTCTTGGTCACTTATTTTTAACCCATTCACATCATATTTCAATACCCTACTAGTTGCTGGGAAATCAGATTTAAATACCTTACCAGTGGTGCTCCAAGCATGATAATTTTAAAATAATCATGTAAAATCAACCAGTAAAGATACATATACACAATTTGGCATGCATATTGCTGAACAAACTGAACTCCCCATGGGTTAAATGTGTTTTTAGAGAAATTGGCACATTGCCTGGCCATCTACTGAGCAAAATTTCAATTTGCACTTGACTAATTTACAGGAAAATCTTTCACTATGTGATCACTTCTTTCATCACTCATATCACTATTAAGTACTGCTTGGCATTCTTCAGAATCTGAAATCCCTTAGTTCATTATCACTGTAGAAAACACAGTCAAAAAGCTATTGTAAACCGCATCATTACCACGCACTGCTTTCTTCCTTATGTTGCTTACAGAGATATGCAATACTGTGCAAAAGAGAGAAAAAATTTTTAGCAAGAAAACATTGTGAAATGCACAGAAAAAAATATATAACATGCATCTTGGTATTCTAAGGCAATCTGCATACAGTTTAGAGCCATCTATAGCCCACAATTTGCACTCCATGCATTTATGTGCAACAGTGCGTATGTGCAAGTTGAGCTCGTCATATGATTTAAATACCATAAAGCATCATGCACATGCAGTTTGTCATATGATGCAAATGGGTTAAGTAAACATGCAATTGGTACTTTAAGCATCAAGAAAGCAAGCAATAAGAACACTATTTCATATTTGTGTTACTTATGAGCAGCAATTGCTCAAATTTTATGTATTTCCTTAAGAACTGATACAAGTACTTTCTCAACAGTGATGAGGTATATAGACATGCCTTCCAATAGAGGAGATTGCTTGTACCTCAAATTATACTGCTGACCAAATATTTGTTCTGCACTGGCTCTTCTGATAAAATTTTCAAAATACTGATACATACAACTAGTACACTTTAGGAAATAGTCCACTTCAGAGAAATGTTAGTACACTTTAGGAAATGGTCCACTCCAGAGAAATGTTAACTACACTGTGGTATGACTGCATTGCAAACTAATGCAACAGCATACTCCTTAGCCTTTAATTTTCATATAAAAGATAAAACTGGTAGTATTGTAGTACAGCATGATAGTGCTTTGATTGGAATACATCATGCTTAATGTATACCGTATATATAGCATTTACTCTTGGTAATTTTTTTTTTTTTTTTCCTCGTTTTAACATCCTCCAATGTAACTTCTGGTACTAAGAATCCTTTTCCTTCTTTCTTTTCCTGAGTTCTGCATATTTTACATGCTTCCAAAATTAGTTTTAATGCACAAAATTATGCAGATTATGGAATGCAAAATACCAGCACCTCCCTTATGTCTTTCCTCCAAATATTCATAAACACAGTAAATTATAACAATTTCTTTCTTGGAAGTGTTGAAAACAGTGTTATGATAAATTAAATTTAAAGGGAGTCGATAAGTAAGTGTTGTTTAGTGTCATTAATCGACTCCCTTTAAATTTAACAGTAAATTATGCTGTATTGTAATTTTATCCAGTTTGAAAACCTGTTGATTTTAAGTACCATTAAACCAACAGAGTATTTAAATAGCAAACCAGAATGTACTTGCAAATGTGTTACTTATCTCATGTAACATTTTAGAAAACAAGCTGCAATGGTACAAATGTTATAAAAACCTGTTTAAAGCTGCTAAAGAGGACTTAAAAAAATGTCACATATACCCTACATATAATTTAATAGAGCACACTTGAAATATGATTCCACATCACTATTATACTTGTGGTGTAGTGCTATCTTGTTACTTGATTCTGGCTGGTGTCCACAGCATGGTTTCATATTCATCTTGTGTAAAGCCCTTTCCAAGTTAACCCTAGTTTTGTAGCTTAGTTGAAAAATAAAATGTGTCAGTACAGAAAGCTAAAATATACTTCTGAAATCTTCTCCATGAGAAGAACACTTTAAAGTCTATTGAATTTTATTTAATTTTCATGAAAATATTTATCTAGTACTAATCAAGGTGAGGAAGACCAATTTTTCTATGACTGTCATATTTTCTTCCTTACTTCCAATGATCTCTTTCATGACTAACACATATGCTACTGCAATAAGGTCAAACTTAAAATATTTCAGGTATGCACAAATAACATAAACACTGATATTTTAATAGATTGAGTCAACATGAAAAATTCAATGCCATGGATGGGATTTGAACCATGGATCTCCTGGTTTCCATCCAGTCGCTCTAAACCATTGAGCTACCATGGCATTGAATTTTTCTTGTTGACGATCTATCAAAAACCTTAGCCTATATACGGCTAGTGTGAAGAAATTAATTTCCATCAATTAACTAAAATGATATTTTAATGTACACAAACTTAGAGTAAGAATTTTAAAAGCAAATGTAGAGAAGATACACACAGAAAACTAAAAACAAAGAATTATAAATAAACATGACAGGAAGGAAGCAAGCAAGAAGGGCTAATGGTTCACAGAGTATGCTTTCAAACATTCAGTGGTGAGAGCTTATGTCAACCTTACAATACCTGAATGACAGCCTAGTAAGTACTTTCATGCTCTATATTTGAAAGACTCTTACTTAGAAGCTTATAAAATTAAAAGGTGCAATAACAAAGACAGTAATCTTACCTCTGTAAGCTTTTGTGAATTAAATGTAACAATAATGAAATATTTTATTGAACTGATTCCAATAATGTTCTGCTTTTCAATAAAAGGATATTTCCCCAACTGGGGATGTGAGAAATTTCAGTCAGACACAGAAAAGGTATCAATGGTAACAGTGTGAGTGCATGTATTTTTCTATATTTTTTTCATTCTTACTAAAATTCTGTTCTCCCATTTTTATGTTTATACTGCTCACTTCACAGCCTTATTCCTTCACATTCTAATATGTAATATAATTGTCCTCTCTTGCAGAGAAAGCGCCATTATCTAGGTTCATTCCTTTCCTGTCTTCCCTTATGTACGCTAACCTAGTCCACATCTCCCGCTTCTCTCTCTAGCCTAATACATACAGGATGTTAATGAACTAAACCAAAATATTTTCAGAGCAAGTTGGGATATCTTAAACAAGTAATTTGAGATAGGAGACTTATGACCTGTTGGTTCAAATGTGGAAATTACGGCTATAAGTTTCTACAGTGCCAGTACACCACTAACCACACACAAAAATGAAGAGACATGCCGGAGCTCTCCCTTTCGCACAATGTTTATGGCATTAGCTTTCAAGTGAAAGGTAAACGAGTTCAAGTCACCTTTCACTTTACATATATATATATATATATATATATATATATATATATTTTTTTTTGTCTAAGCTTTTAGTTCTTGTATAAATGTATGCATTTTACGCAGTAAGTTCACCTTGTCAGTACAGTTAATTACAATTCTTTCTAACAAAGGTTAAATTCTGCTTAATACGTTCACATGCTGTACATCTAAATGGGAGGTGGTTTAAAGGGTGAACACACTTACATAAAATAAAAAGTAAAAGCAATTCTGCATGCTAACTGCAGTGTCCCAAATCATGGAAATCATAGTAGTGTTATTGCACTGGCCAATCACATTCACGTTCTTAGTTACAAATCATGCCATTTCTTCCTATAGGAATTTATGTACTAAAAAACTAAGGAAAAATAATTAATTACATGACAGGAACCGATCCAATGACCTTAGGGACACCACTTTTCGGCAGTAAAGATTGGGCCACCAGAACTGCTGCAGAAACACCACTACAGTAGGCTACATGATGCAAGAAGGCAGTTAATCGCTGTTCAGTGTCACATTGGCAGGTGATTAGTTCGAGATTTGAGAGATCTCTGAGGCATTAAATCTTGAGAACGTAAATGATAAGCAACTAAGATTCCTATAAGTAATGACTATGATACAATGAAGCACAAAATTATATAGTTTTGAGTCGGACTAGTACTCAATGCTCCATATATTGATAGTGTTTAACTAAAACACGTTTTGTTAGGAGCTTTCTAACATCCTCAGCTAATGTTGACTATTGAATGTTGATTTTGGTGAACTCCTTGGAGGCAAAAGAGGTATCTCCTGTCTCCTAATAAACACTACCCTTATATGGAGCACTGAGTGCTAGTTCGACTCAAAATTATATTAAGCTAATAATTATATAAAAAAATGAAGCTAGCTACAGTGAAGCAACAAATATAACTTTAGTAACTTTAAAACTAGTATAGCTTTAGTTCCTCAAAATAAATATAGTATTATGAATTTACTACATTTCTCTAAAAATGATAAAACTTCTAATAATAAAAAATCTGGTATTTATCAATTTAATTGTTTAGGTTGTGATCAGGTTTATACTGGAAAGATGAAACGTAAATTGGAAACCAGAACGAAAGAACATTTTCGTAACATTAAGTATAAACAAACTGATCAATTGGCCATAGCAGATCATTTTTGGTAATTTAACCATGAAATAAATCCAGAAATTAAATTATTAAAACAATTAATAGATTTAATGGTTTGAGAAAAAATATTCATTTTAAAAAATAAACATCATGTAATGAATTTTGAAATACCAGCATTTGATTCTTTTTTAAGTTTATTTCATTTTCAGATTTTGTTAATACTGGCTCTGATAGTATTGTTGACAATGAAGTTATCTGATGGCTGAGGATGTAAACAAGGGTTTACGAAATCGATTTCATCAATTAATAAGAAAAATTTACATCATTTTCTTAAGATAAGTGAAGTTTTTGTTACAAATAGTTATATTGGTGTACTAAGAATCGATATTTCTATACTTGGGAAGCAGTTTTAAAGACATTCTAATCCAATAATTTCACCCACTTTGTTTAAATACCAACTTTCAGCATCTAATGCCAGTTAGGTTTAACACAATTAACTGTTAGTGTGTTTGGAGGAATTTAGTAATAGTGACGTCACATGTACAATACATGTACAATTGCTGAAATTATTTCTGTGTAGTTTATTAACATCCTGTATATCTATATTTCGTCTAACCCAGTCGATCATAATAAACTTTTCTTGTCTTTACAACTATTAAATATGTCTTGCTTCTCTCATACACTCTATTTCTTAGTTCTTTCCAGAAACCTCTGGCTTGCCTGTCTCTCTTCTGGATGTGTTACCCATTCTTGCAGAATTCTCCTCAAACTTGAACCCTATTTTCAAATTCTCAGCTTCAGTTTTCCCATTCATTATTAAACACTGCCTTAGAATATTATGTTCCTCCAATGCTCTTATTCTGTACTAGTATTTCAGTAGCTTTTCCATTATCATACCTTCACTACTCACTCTTCCCAATTCTACCATTGCTGCTCCATTAGGTTCAACTAAATGTGCTTTGTAAACTTATTTCAAAATGAAAATTACATTATACTCATCATGGTAGGAGAAATCAGTGTAACAGGTTCATCCTTGGGCCTTGACAGCAAGGAATTTCAGGTCCTAATTAGTCAAAATTGACAAATTTTCAAAATGTTAAAAAAGGTAAAATTGTGAACAAGATTATACAAATATAACAATTTGCAACAAAAGCTCCACTTAACTTACGAAAATGGTGTTAATTCTTCTTTCTAATTGATATTCTTCTTTCCAATTGATATTGATTTCATGAACTCTTGTCCGCATCTTCAGTCAAGGAAAACCACAGGAGAAAAAAAAAAAAAATTTCGTTGCTTCACTGTAGCTAGCTTCATTTTCTACATAATGTAAACAAGAGTTTGTGAAATTGAGATTCACAATTTACTGAAATTTATTTCAATTTCTTTAAAGATAAGTGAAGTTTCTGTTACAAATAATTATATTTGTGTAGTTCTTCTCACACTTGCAAAAATCTTGTTGACAACCTTTCTTTAACATCTGTAGCTACTTATCAGATTGTTCCAGTAGAATAATATTAGACTTCCATACATGAGTCATCACAGAGTTAATCACATCTGCATCTGCACTTCCTCCAACTGCATCGCCTGCGGTGCCATATGTAGTAAAAGCGGGCGTTAAACGCTACACATTTCATTTCATTTCCTCCAACTGCAGTACATCTACTGATACTAGATACCCCTCTGCTCTGTCTATGTTGCCTGCACAATGAATCAATGCCTTGAAATTCCATTTTGTAATGACAGCCACTGCTTTAGGCCAACACCAGAGGTATAACCTTATATGTCTGTACGCTATATGCCCTATGGCTATGCAGAGATGTGAAATTTCAGAATATATAATACATCATATATTGTATCACAACCATGAACGTTTCCCAACATGCAGCTTAAGTCTTTGTGGAGTTGCAGCTTTAGAAGTACAGTATGTAGTGTACATGACATAATATAGTCTCCTGAGCTTGCAAGAGACCTCTAAATAGAACAAAGTAAGAGTCCATGCAGAAGGACCATGGAAGTAAGAAAGAATCCTGTTAGTGACTCAAGAGTTAATAAACCTAAGCAGCTATCACAATGAGTAGAAAATACGTATAGAAGAAACACTGTTGGTAAAAAGGCATCCTAATAAGCACAAGATAGGAAGTGTCTCTGTTACATGAACAGGACATTAACCAAGCAATATAAGAAGAAATAAGTATGTACGTTAAGTCAAAAGACACTGGTATGGTAGAAAGTTTACCAACATCAAAGAAAAAGTGAATGACTGCCCAAGATCAAGAAAGAAAGCTTAAATCAAATGAAAGTATATCATTAGACACAGCTGGGCTAGCTCTCTGGCCACCATAACTTAGCTCAGAAGTGAGCTCCTAGGCATTTTGTGCATAAAACAAGTGTACTTGGCCTGATATAAATGTCCTGAACACATTAAATTTCACTCCTTCCATACCTATACCCAATACATTTTAAGACAAAAGTTTATAGAGTATTACGTAAAATAACAAAAATACACAACTTTTAAATAAGGTTTAATAATTCTCACCCAATATTGTGTGCAACCTCTCACTTTTAGAAAAATAATACTGTTGCTGGTCTACATTCCTAAAAATTCTGAACGGGAAATTTAATAACATATGAAAACAATGAAGGAAAACTCTTTGTAGTGACTTACTTTAGCTTGAAAGTTTATTGTTGGAATTTCATCTTCCTCTTCATCTTTTCTCCCTCTTGCATTGAATGATGACCTTTCTGAATGCGACACATTTTTATTTCCACCCTGGCCAATGTCCTGAAATAAAGAATTATCCAATTAATAATTCTGAGAATGATACGGCCAAAGATGCAAGATATTCTAAAGCCATACTACCTGCTATATAAGAACAGTGACATTTACTATCTACAATGTGTACAGAAGTAATATTTAATTTTAAAACATTGTATATTTCACAATATTTTGACATTTTTATTTTTCAAAAAAAAAAATTCACATTTTGTTAAATATGTAATTTCTTGAGTTTATTTTCATATTTCATTTGATATAGTTTATCTAAGGATGCATAACATACTGTTCACTATTATTATGCTTCCAAGTGTAACAATGGCATTGTTGCAGATATTTTTCCATTCAACTAGTCTGTTTTCCTAGTGTGGGACAAATAGGGCTCAGAAATATGAAGCACTCACATTTCACTCACACTGGCAAATAAACTGATGACATGCCCTTCCAGATGTGTAAACAAGAAGAAAAATTACAGCAATTTTAACTAAACTCCTGCATCAAGGGTGTTTTGTCCAAAATATGTTTTGATATGGAGCATTTATACAAAATATGGGTTTGGACTCCCTATACTGATGTAAAGTTGTTAAGTCATGATCGTATAGTTCATCGCTTCTTCAAGTTGTGTGATGAAATTAGCAAGTCTAGTATGTGCCTAGAAAATTTGTACATATTTAATCAATAAGTGACTGCTTATTTTAGTGGCTTTTTCAGGTGCTGTTACCAACCTAATAATAATACTCGATATTTTCAGGATAAAGCAGATCCAGAAATGGAGAAACTGGAATGACCAAGGATTTGGCCATTCTTACAAATGTAATGGAGCATCTTAATGACTTATACATGGAACTTCAAGGAAAAAAAGCATACCATTGTAACTATGCCTGATTCTGTGATGAGCTTTGGAGGAAAATTAGTATTTAAAGAGCGCTAGTTGCAAGGGGAATTGATCATTTACCATATTTACATTCCATGGAAAAGTAAAAGAGGAAGTAGCTTTTACAAGATGCTTAACCAATAGAAAGACTTGAGTATGAATTTGCAATCCACAGATTCAAAAATTTTAATAGCTTGGAAAATGACTTGAAGCGTTTTGCAAATCTCTTAAAAATGGAACATTCAAGAGATCTCGAGTTCAAATTTCGGTCAGAGTGAGTTATCTGGATAAGATATTTTTCCAGGGTTTTCCCTTATCCTGAAAGATGAATGACAGGTAACTAAGCTCTGTGGACCCTGGGCTCATTTGAGCATCATTTCACCCATTTCATTCATTGTCCAATATGATTTAACATTGGACATAAATTAAAAAACAAAAAACAAATCAGCATCAATGTAGTTGCAGATGAAATTAGTTAAATTGCAAAACGACACAGTTGTTAAAAGTATTTGTAAAGAGCATTTAGGAATCAAGGTATTTAAACTTGCTCTTAAAAATAAATATCTTAGAGCATTTAGTACATGTATATTGGCAAATGCATCAACATAAATTTACAAGCACCTTTTTCTTTGAATAAGGTAAATAAAATGTAAAAATAGAACTACAACATCAGATTCCCATTTCTCGGCACAGCTAAAAATATCTATAACAAATATTATGCAGAATTTGGAAGTTAATGTGGCTTCCAATGATATAGCACACCTACAGGAAGTTAAAAATGGAAATGTGTATTCTATTGCTAAGTCTGTTACAGTTGTTATTCTGGAATGTTCTCCCATTCGTCCTAGAATCTATCTGATGCTTAATTTACTGTTTACTGAAGATAATAGTGTATTATGCAACATATCTAAAATTTATTCATTCTTCAGAATGCATAGTGTGCCTTTCTTCTGAATGATGTTTAGTTGTAATTTACATTTGACAGGCAATGGTTGATTCACTCCTTACCCTCTTTCCAAATACATGTCTTGTAGGAAGTATCAAAGACTGGCACTGCATTTGGACATAGCTTTTTGTGGCATCAAATTACACTAAAAATAATGACAATAATGATTCTTCTCAGTCCTAGTAGACTTAACCTCACCTCCCTTCTCATCAAGTCAGTTCCCTCACCACTGCTTCCACTACTATTATTTTTTCTCCAGACTACATGACCACCCCTGGCCAACACTTCCTTACCTACCTGGACTAGTTTATTAAGAGGCAACTACATGGAAGAAAACTATGATGCCTTCTACAAAATTCTACATCATATTTTCCTATTTTATCCTATACAGACATGAAAAGACTGAATTGTATATTTGTAGCATAGCACTTGTTCATATCTTCCAATCCACTTGGTGAAATTTATGTGGAGGTAACTATGCAGGAAGAAAACCCTGGAAGCCTTCTACAGCATTCTTCAAAAGATTAGTTTGTCCCATGTAGGCTACCATGGTTATTTTTACAGGCAGCATATTCTACTGATACAAAAATGTTTATGGGGACCAATTTGAAGCAACAATATTTGTGGCGAACAATGTTCCACTTGACAATACAGTTTGAAGCACTTTTGTTTAGCTCAGGATAAAACAATGAGGTTTCTCACAGAGTATGCGTGGATGTGTGTGAGAAGGATATCAAATGACACTGGAATGCCTGTTTTCAACTTATTTATTCACTGCTTCTTTTTTTTAGAACATCAAAATGAAAGTTGCCGACCAAGGGTTACCAATCTCTGTTTAGAGTTACTGACGGCAGAATGTTTATTACTCGATAAACTTTATTCGTTCCTTATATATATGAACCGACAAATATCCAAGACAGAAAAAGAGGACTGCCCCTAATCGCCCTCACGCCTCTCATCGGCCTGATGCCAAAGACTGTTTGAATGACCACAGCTGTGTGTATGGGTGTCTATGTAACTTTCACTTTCTGAAAGCCCTCTTCATTCCACCAAAAATCTCTTTGTGGCTGTGAGCCCCTTTAGAAAACTGCTAAGGACACTGTTTCTTACATTGCTTTTGTTATAACAACTTTCCCCCCAACTCAACTGGGCTTGCCCGTTTTGTAATAAAGAACCAACATTCCTTTGACATCCATCAACATTCTTTACTTCTGGCAAACCTTAATTTCGGTATCACTACTTAATAGCAGACTGGTCTTATTTGAGATAAATAAAATGTATTTCATAACCACCTACCTTGTCCATATCCTTAAAAACAAAAAAAGATAAATTCCTTACCAAAAAAAAAAAAAAAAATTACAGTTAAACCTGCTTCATATGTAAATATTTGTAGGTCCCGGAAAAAATTTAATTTGGAAATCTTATTTTTATATAATGCATTTACATGTAATTCACTGGCATACATATTAAATTTCAGTGAAATACAACTGAATTTTATGCAATTACATGAGCATATGTTATACACAATCCTAAATGAAACTCGAAACACATTTTCCTTATCATTGCTGACAAAGAGGCTAGCTGAGCAGTCAACTTTTCACCACGGAAACAAAAGACAAAGACTGGTAAATTCACTGCAACAGTGTCGTAGCAACAAACAAAGAATTATATATAATTTTCAGTGCCTAGTGTTTGCTGTTGAACAGTAGTTTTGGTTTTAGTTCTCCGCTGCTTTGAAACAGCCAAGGACAAAAGAAAAAGGAAATATGTATACACTAGATCAGAACGTAAAATTTATACAATTCCTTCATATTAATACACACAAAACTAAAACTGCTTAAAAATGCCTCTAAATACTGTATCACTTAATTTTTTTTGTACTCTTTATTTTTTATCCAAATTTACTTAGGAATTGCTTATACTATGCTATTCAGTCATCAGTAATTGAAATGCTGTAGCAGAAATGAGCTGCAGCTTTACTGGTCAGTGGTGATATGATTAAAGCAAACACTATTGATTTAGCTAAAATTATGAACATCACAGCTGATTTCAAGGCTTGATCAGGATGGTTGCAAGAATTTAAAGATCATGGAATCACTGAGAAAACAATTTGCAGTGAGTCAAATATTGTGGATGACATCACCATGTAACACTGGAAGGAAGAGGTTTTACCAGGAATCAAATGTGATTATCAGCCTTATAACATCTACAACTGAAATAAGACTGGCCTATTCCACAATCTCTTTCCCAGAAAGACATTAGCTGTTAAGGGTGACTCGTGCCACAGAGGGAAGAAAAGCAAAATCATGTAACAGTTCTTTTTGTTACCAATGCAGATGGATCCACTTCTCCCACTTGTGATAGGAAAATCCAGGAATCCAAGGTGTTTTATGGGTGAGAAAACAAAACCTATGGAGTATAATTTTAATGGACCAGAGTTTAAAGAAATTAGACATTAGAATTAAAAAGGAACAGAAGAAGATCTTTTTTTATGGATCGAATGAATGTGTAGTGTTTAATGTTTGATTTTACTACATGCAGCACCAGAGGTGGCAACACTGATGATGCATGAAATGAAGATGAAGCACAGGTGAAATGAGATGCCAGGGGAAACCGGAGATCCAGGAGAAAACCCACCCCAGTGCTGTGTTGTCCACCACAAATCTCACACCTCCCAGGGGGCTACTTCGGTAGGTAACGGGTTTGGCGCACCCGGGGTCCCGAGCCAACAGTCTCCCTCATGTGGGCTCCTCTTCATGGTTGAGGGAGACGGTCAACATGCCCACCCACGTGTAGACCTTGCGTGGAGACCCGTAGTAGTGGAGAAGGTATTTAGATTCTTTTCTAGATTACACTTTAGGATTTATTGAAGGAAATTTTTAGTAGGTTTTGATTGATATTTCGTTTTCCTCTTCTTTTTTTTTTAATATATCATCACAAATCTCACATGCGGTTGTCTAGGATCGAACTCAGACAGCGTTGGTGAGCACTGTAACTGCTCAGACACAGGACAGCCTTTTATGGATCAAAGTGAAGCTCATTCACCTCAAATGATTCTGGAAAATGTCTGAATGGAATGTTTCACTTCTAACTGTACCAGTTGTTTACAGCTATTTGATTTGAGTATTACTGCAAATTTCAAAGATTATAGAAAAATGCTGGTTCAACATTTTATAATGCTGACTGATGCATGAAATAAAAATCTTGTTATTAATCTTCTTACAAGCCATCAAATTTATATTGGCTGCTTGGAAGGTGTCATTCTCCACAATCAAATAATGCTTCTGAGTATGGTGATGATATTAACAGTGATGAAATTGTGCCTATAAATGAACTAGTTCTACAAAGGGTGCAAATTTTGATAACTTTGTGCATTTTGATGGCTATCTAGCTGTGTGTGAAGAACTACAAGATGAGATTATTGCAACTGTGTGCCAAAAACATGGTGGTAATTACAAAGAAGTGGACCAGCTTCAAGCGATACTCATAATAATGGGGATAACGATTCAAATCTTGAAATACCTTAAGTGGGAGAAGTGCTAAGTGCAATAAATATGTGGGCATTGATTACTTTTCACTGCGAAAAGTTGTGAAAAAGCTATAATATGTCCTGGAAAATGAGTATGCATTTAATATGACAAAAATGAAACTAGCCAAATTAACAAAATACTTTAAAGCAGGACTAATTTCTACTTAATGTTTGCTTCATACATACCTCTATTGTTTGTGAAGTTTTGCACACACATCCACTGCATTACTTTTGTTTTAAAATATGTGAAGCATTATCAAAATCTCATTTGTAAGTAATTCTGAGTTACAAGTAATCTTCCCTCTCCCTCTTAATACACATATAACTCAGACTCAACTTTAATTGTATATAATTGATGACTTGCCTGTTTTCAACAATGCTTGTAAAACATAAGGTGATAATAAAGTATTATTATTATTAATTATTATTATTATTATTATCATTATCATTATCATCATCATCATCATCATCATCATCATCATTATTATTATTATTGTTAGTGTGTATGGATTTATTAAAGCAAGTTAGTATTCTATTTATATCACACAACCTGTATAGCTGTGTTCTTAAGCTGTATAAATTCATATGATGTGGTTCTTTTGTGTATTTAACACTATACTGAACTGAAAATAAATAAATAAATAAAAAAATAAACAACTATATATTTCTTTCACATCCAAGCTTATTTACTCTGTCACAATGCATTAAAATAAGTAAATAATAGGGCTACGGACAGTAAATGTGAGAACAATCAAATAATATGTATCACATTATTGATGTGCTTTGTTACAAAATTCTATCATTGTAACCTTTTCTCTGGATATATGTGCTCCCACTTCTGCTCCTTCCTGTACTACCTTTTCTCACTCTACAAAACATGGAAACATTGATGGTGAGCACTCAAAAAGCCGAATACTGGTAGTACAGAACCAACTTCGTAGGAAAGGCTAACAAGTGAGGTTAAGCCCACCGGGACCTATATTGATCACTATTGCCAAAAATAATTACAAATACATATTGACCCATAAAATGTCAGTGTACCTGGCCACTTACGTTGGACTCAAACATTTTCGCGTCTCATGTTAGAAAGCTCAACCAAACTGTGTTACGAATAAATATCAGGAAAAAGTTTAACCTTATGTTTCACATTAAACATGAAGCATTTAATGTCTTATTGTTCCGAAAGTTACTATGTATTCTAGCATGTTATGCTAATGTTAATTAGCATTACAATTTTACTAGTATTCTGAAGGGTAGTTTTCCTCATATAACCAAGGTTACACTGCGATGTTCACTACCAAAGAGGTTAAGGTTAAAAGGAGGACGAAAGGATGGTACAAACCTGTTCACATTTTTTCAAGTAAATGTAACAGTACTTACCTTTGCATAAACGGTACCCATATTTACAAACTTCTATACATCAGAATATTCTTAAACTTAAATTTTCTCCATGTTCGCTCAATGATACACCTTCCATGCCATTTCTTCGTAAACACATGCCAATGCACAATTTAGCAGAGCTGCCATTTCATTACATGTAACATAAAACACATTATATACTAGACTTCCTTCCATATTGAGTTCCAATATTTCAGACTGAAGCAGAAATATATCATAAAATTAATTATAAACATAATAAATATAACTCATACTCTAGGTTAAACAATGAATACATAATTTTACGTATTCAACTTTCATAGCTTACCTACCCTACATTCGCCTTTGTTTACGTCGCTGTTTGGTAACTTCAGCTTAACCAACATTGTTATATAAAAGGTACCACGTATTAGACATTCAACATGGATACGTTTTTAGTATTCATCTGTGGTTTTTATTGAATGCAATTATAAGTTCGGCTCGGCAACAACAAAATTACGAAACCTTGTTGAAATATAAGGACAACTTTTTTTTTCTACAAAACGTATTGAAGCGGAGATGTTACGTTCAACATTATCAAAGGCTGCAAGTTTCGGAACACCAAACTGGAAGTAGACAGTCGTTATCAATAATGGCTTCTAGTTATTCTAGTTCAAACAGTACACATCTGTTTGTAGATGTACGATTGTTCTCCATGGACGACAAAGCAAGCAGACAACGAGTATTTTATACCAGATGCAGAAATTAATATTAACAATTGAGAGTGTACTGTCATGGGTTAAAAACAAAGTCAGCTTTTTTTAATTAGTTCCATTTATACCCCGCCGTTTAACTGCAATGGTCATATCAGCGGCCGTTCTCCTTTGGAACATATCGAAGGTCTTAACTCGTATTCGTTGAGTTTTAATCATTAGATCACGCACACATTCGCACTCTCATTCATACTTCCAGACTGTGGGAAAGATGAGGAATTATCTGGTCGGAGGAAAATCCCCACCCTTATCGCCGGGAATCGAGCCCGAGACCTCTAGCACGGCAGCCAGGTGCTCTACCGACTGAGCTACGGGGCTAGCCAAGAAAGTCAGTTGTTAACCCTATCTAGAGTAAATTTAGAGACGTAAGAGACAAGAACGCTCTTATATGAACAAGATTTATTCAGTGAATCTCATATACAGCTGTGAATATTATAAATACAAAAGACGCTGAACGCTCATTTCTTGCAATGCGAGAATACTACAAGGCATCGCTAAACCTTGCGTAACCTACAAAATGAAGCAGAACTTTCTCCTACTATTGATTTGTGGACAAGATTTTGTATAAAATCTTTCGTCTCATCGTATCGACGTTGAAATTGCATTCTTAAAAACAGAATGTAAATGTTTGTTTGTTTCGAATAAAGTGTAGTTTCCTAAGTTATCGGGCGTGGTTCAGCAGATGATTTATTGTCTAATGTTTCGTTTGTAGCTCCTTCTAATAATACTTCTAAAACTCCTTCCAATAATAGCCTACAGGAATGAGTCTGTAACGACACAAGTAACACTTGCGGCTCTTTATTTGTAATATGAGCACTTGCTTGCTCTGCCCGAAATTTCCGCAGAAGCTAATTCCGTAACCCAACAGGGAGGGCAAGCAGAAAGGGCATGTTTTTGCGGAGGCATTTTGATTTCTGTAAATTTCTTAATGCAAGAGCCAACTGCTAGTAGCATTACTTTTATTTGTTTTCTCCAACTGAGTTGTCCATCTATTTGGAGCCCAAGCAATTTTGTATCGAATACTTACTTATACTGTAATTGTTGTATCCTATTGTTAATTCCATTACCCACTTATTCTTTGTTTTGAATTGAATGCAGTTTATTTTACTATAGTTTAATTACAGCTTATTTGCTTCAAACAAAATTTTCGGGCAATAAAATGATTTGACATAATTCCTTAATTGCATATATGATTAAGTACGCGAGTGTCATCTACAAAGAGCTAAGCTGTGGACTCCTTGTTAGGATTGTATAAGAGGTCACTTACAAATATTAAAAATAAATTTAGCTCCAAAGAAGAACCTTGTGGGACATCTTTAGTAATAACTAATAGCACCTGATTCCGACTCATAAAGATCTATCTTGGCACGACCTGCTAATGAGGAATCAGAAGTTTCATTAGCTGTCACAGTTACGAGTAAACGTAGATATGCTTGAAATTGAGTTTCATAGTTACGTTGTGGAAGCAGTAGCTGACCCTTTTTCTGGACTACAAATGGAGATAGGAATAAAACGTTGCGTATACCTGTGGACTCTATGTAATATTGTATGCGAGCCTGTAAACGTCACCACGTTGACCAAGAAAAGGTAGTCGCTTGTTAGGAAAAAATACTAAGTAACTCTTGGTAGTGGAAAATAGTATTTACAATGGATGTCACCCAGTTCGAAAGGCGAAAACCTACTAGAAATGCGTTTAAAACGTAGTGCTGTGTCAGTTAAAATAGCTATTCATGCCATTCATGTGTAAAACTATGTTTGACCACTAGCGTCATCGAAAGGTCATCGAAAGGCTCGCTTCGTCAGCTGAACGAACAGTAGGAGTGAGACCACTTAAGTGTTCGGAAGTTCAACGCAAGTAACGGCAGACATAAGCTGAAGCCGATTAATCCTGTCAACAACGTGCTTCGTGACAAGGTACGTCGAAATTGTTCACCGGATAATAAGGATGTAATGAGAGTGGAAGATGAGTCGTTTGCTTGCGGGTTACGCGACATTCTACCTCAAAAATACCACGGGAACTTTACAGAAATACATCCCGACACACTTGATAGTAACAGTGATCGCGAGTCTAACGGTGGAGGAAGTTCCAACATGGGTGTGAAAGTTCCAACTCTTCTGATTGTGAATCGGTATTTCCAACAAATGCAGGAACTACAAGTCAAAGTGGTTATGCTTCGCCACCCCCTAAAATATCACGACCGGTGTGCTAAGAGTACTGATGATCGAACACTGAACAATATATGTGAAGATTATTTTCACCGGGGTTGCAATTCACACAGGAAACTAATAAATCGATATAGCTGCGTTCGGTCGAAATCCAACGGCAAGGTCATTATAGATTATATGACACGCAAAAAACTAGACCAGCCCAATTCAAGGGAAACAAAACATCAAAATTGATCGCTGTGAAAAAAAAATTGTAGTAGCACAATTTGATAGAGCGAGAGACTGCGGATCAGAGTTTGATTAATGGTGTATTCAAGTGTGGGCTGTGAATGCTGCTAGTGCAGTTGGTCTGGACAACTTTAACGCTTCTATGCATTTCAACAATAGCTTCAAAGGCGAATATAGCAATTTTTCCAGGCATATCACTTCTGTCACGGCTCGCAAGGACATTCAAGATCATACTATTAGACAAAGAGCAGAAATATTTGTGGCAGATGTGAATATATTTATTAAAACAAGTAACACAAGTCAAGAACATGTGTGGAATAGTGATCAGAGCCAATATTTTATGTGATATTATCTTGTCCAAAACTATCAAAAAGAGGCGAAAAACCAACTACAGCTTTGGTATAGTCTACTAATGGCTCCATACACCGTTACTCAATATATCTGGCTATTTCTATGAATGATAGATTAGTGAACAAGTTTTATATTTGTTTCCATGGAAAGTCCGGGTGCGTTTGGTCCGCAGGTTTCAAAGAAAGTAGCAGCAATGTGTCCACAAAATATCCATGCTGAAGCGAATAAAAGTGGAAAAATGACCAAAGAGCGCTTGAAACCTTTTTAAATTTCGTCCTCACCAATCATGATGGCGAAAAAGTCTGTTACTTTCTGATTTCTGGTCAAGATACTAAGACCACAGTCTGGCAGAAGAATGTTACATTCAAAATATTGAAACCGTAGACAAGCAAATACTGTCAACTGCTAGATGTATATCTTTTAGGCAGTACAAACTCAATGCCAGACGTCTTGTTGATTTTGTATGCTTGTAATTTGAGAAACTACAAATCAAATTAAATGGTCGATATTTTATCATCCGTCTTCACTCTGTCATCTACAACCAACTTTTGGCCCCGCGGTACCAACCTATGTTAATATATTCTGACTGTGGGTTCAAAGAATTAAAAATCCAAGTTGCACAAACTCAAAATGTTCTTTATTCCGCCGAATTATACTTGGTACACTTGCCGATTACACAGAATTACGTACACACACTATTACGTAACATTCACAATTACAATTCACCAGTTGCAGGTCCACTCGGCACCTCGCCGTAAGCTCTGACTGCAACTCTAAAACTGACTGACTGACTTTTTTTTCGAGTGGAGTAAAAATCCATTTATGGATTTCCACTGTGTTGGAGGGCACAGTGGGGTATGTGGGCTTCACCTCAAGGGTACTGCTCCACTAAAATACCTCCACCGGATCGGGAAGGAGAAATGTGCTGCGGTACCGCCTTAAGCACCCACGCATTCTAGGAGATGATCTTAGCTGTCTCGCAATGCGATTCAGCAGAGTGGGTTTCTAGTGCAGGAATACAGACCTGACATGAAGCCCAGCCTGATCCACTGCCTTTTGTGGGTGGTATTTGGTAGGATTCCTGGTGTTATTCGTTGGGAAGTTTAGGGTAATTTATCACGCCGTTGCGCTGTGTCTTAAGTTTAGGTGCTTCATTGTCACTGCAAGTAATACTTGCAAGCATGTCAGTTGCAATCTATTATACTTACTGCTATCTTGCTAAACCTAAATATAAATCTAGTTTGCATTATCGGTATTTGCCTTTAATGGTCAGTTGTAATTATCTGCCGTCAGCACTGTTAGTTGTGTGTAAAAAGCTTCTCATAGTCCATGTATCTGCTTGGTCGATATTTTAGAGTGCGCACTCGGCGGACGGCCTACCTATTCAACTGTAAGTGCGAGCCCGTGCCACTCACGGGGGATCCTCTTTCCCCGGTTCCGCCTTGGCCAATGATTGGCGCAAGGACTTGAGGGCTGTGGGAGGTGTGTGTGTGTGTGTGTTGGTGTACGTGTATGGGTGTGTGTTTATCTCCGGTCAGCGATGTAAAGCATCTGGAACGTTAACAAAGTTTTCTAGATATTGTTGTAAGTCTACCTCTGGCTCCCCGAGATTAATGGTTCTTTCAAAAATAGACAGTGGCCTTGCGTGTTTATCGTGTGTTGTGTCATATTCCCCTAGTGCCCGCATTAGTTGGCTGTGGTTTAGGTTCTTCTTCTCGAGTAGGTTGAAGCTGAACCTTTTGATGAATTGCTCGATGGAATGCATTATTAACTCCTCGTTGAGTTGGTATGCCGGTGCGAGTGGTGGTAGACTGGTAATAATCCGAAGTATTCTATTTTGCATTGTTTGCAAACTTTTAATGTGCGTTTTGGCTGCATGTCCTCATACGGGGGCAGCGTAAGTTAGGATGGGTCTAATAAGTGGTTTATATAGTGTTTTTCCCATCTCTAGTTTTAGTGAGCTGTTTGTATTAATAGTTGGGAATAGTTTGTTTAATTGGGCATTTGCTTTAGTTCTTACTGTGTTAATGCGTTGTTTCCACGTAAGGCCCTGATCCATTGTTACACCTAAGTAGGTGATTGTGTCCTTCCATTCGATTTCCTCGTTCCGGAATTATAGTGGCATTAGCCCATGTTTGTTGTGGCGATGTTTGATGCGTTTGGTAAATATTATTGCTTGATTTTTCCGCGCGTTAACTTTTATGCGCCATTTGGTATGACATGCCTCTAGGTTGGTCAAAGCATTACGTAGCCTATTGGCTATTATTCTGGGTGCGGTCGATTGTGTTGCTAGTGCTGTGTCGTCGGCGTATAAGTATCCATCCACTCTTACTATTCCTGGGATGTCATTGATGTATAAATTAAATAGGACTGGTTCCAGTAGACTACCTTGGGGGACTCCTGCTCTAATGTGTCTTAATGAGGAGGTTTCGTTTTCTACGCTTGTGCGGAAAGTTCTATTGGAGAGATAATTCTTGATGATAGTTACTGAGGAGTCCGCGAACCCTAATGTTCTAAGTTTTCGGAGTAGTCCAGCGTGCCAAACGCGGTCGAAGGCCCTTTCGATGTCTAGTAGGATGACACCTGACTGACTCGACCAATGCATCACTTATATACACAAATCGCAGTATCTGGAAGTTTCCCGGCTATTAACGACACATCACAGTCCTCCAAGGCGACAGGAGAAAGGGTCCCTGGTTACTTCTCCCCATCCCGTTCCTCCTCGGCACGTCATTAGCGCTGCGCGTTGGTGTAGGCGTGGTTCCTACACCATTCATCTTTCTCACTCCCACAGCAAGAGCCATTCCGTCACACGAGTAGGCGTGGCCTCGATGCCATCTGCCCCCTCTCTTTCTGTCAGCTGGTCTTTACGTTCGGGTGACAATATGCATGGCAAGCATCCGGCTACGAAGTTGATATTCCTGTTACATCAATTGACAATGTGGTCACAGTGGCTTTTGATATTGGACGATTGAAGAACTGATACACCGAAGACGATCAAGCGTGTTCAAATACGGTTCCTGTCTAGTATGCATTTTGTTCCAACCCCCCCTTGTTTTACTCACTTCTTTGAAACTCCACATTTGCCCCTTGATGGCTAATAAGGGAACAACTTACCACAACACCGCAACTTCTAGTATGGACAATATGGACAGGTACGTAACTACATGTATTCGTGCCTATATAATTATATGGGTACAAACATAATGTTTCGACCAAATGACGTGAACCTTTTACCAAATCTGTACAGGTACGACGCGACAGACCGAGGCTGGAACTCTGACCTTTCGATGGCGCTAGTGATCGAACACATAGTTGTATACATGAATGGCATGAATAGCTATTATAACGGTACAGTACTAGATGATAAACACATTTCCGGTAGGTTTTCACCGTTCGAGCTGGGGTACATCCCTCGTTAGAACTAAAGTAGAAATTTTAATTTCCAAAATTTTTAAAATATCTGGCTGTAGGTATATGTAAATTCTCTCTCAATATTTTAAGTGAATGAGGTAGTGTATCAATGGAAGCCGAATAGAAACCATGTACTTTAAGACAGAATAAGAGTTCATCCTTTGCGTGCAATTCAATATTTACGAGAGTCATTTTAACCACGAGAAAAACACGGATAAGATTGAAGGCATGTGAACGGTGTAGAATAAGAAAATACAAAGGAAAGAGAAAATGTCGTAAAGGGAAGTCTCTCATATACCTACAGTGAACAAAACACAACGAAAAAGTAAATGGTAGTACCAAGAAACCTGTGAATGTCGTACATCTATTTTCGTGTCAGATCTGAAGTGAGAACTATATTAAGTATCTTGGTTACCATGTATGACTGTATTTTCACCACTAATCTGAGAAGTGTCCGTAGTTCCAAGTACCACAGAACATGTAAGTTGTTAACAGAGAACCAACATTAGCCTCTGGAGCAATTATTGACACAAACGAGGGCAATAAAACTTTACGAAAGGACTTGAAGGTTGCAATAATAGTTCCAATTTGGTACTACATCAGTTAACAGAGGTGCATAAGTGCGACAAGTCGATCAACCTGGCGCGATTTGCGTGGGAAGGAATTGACATGCTCAATCGCATTGCTGCTATTGATAAAATCTGGGCAGCAGTATATGAACTTAAAGTGAAACCCAATCCACCGAATGGCACTATCCCGCTTTACCATAGCGACAGAATCCATCACCCATGAAGGTCATGCTTATTCTGACATATGACGGCCACGGTATTCTGGAATTGTCATCTTATTGGTGAAGCCCAATACTGCCGCAGCGTTCTGCTTTACCATCTGCAACGTACACTGCGACGAAGGTGTCCGACACTGCAGCGGATATTCAGTGGAGCAGCTCAACCTTATCCACCCTTTGACTTCTGGTTCACCATCCTTCTGTAAATATTAACACACCCCGAGACATACACTTGTTAATTACTTGTGCCACTTCTTCGGGCATTCAATGCCTACAAAAAGACAATTATTATGTTCTACTCCTTCAGATAATTCCCCACCCTTCGTTTAGAAGTGATGTTTTCTTCTCTTCTGGTTACTTGTATTTCGCTATAGTGCATGATACGATCGGTGGTTGCCTTATTGAATACGGTTATGGTAGGCTCCGATACCTTTTTTGTGCCTACTGTGTTTAGCTAAGTTAAACGCAAGTTGAAAGGCCAATGAACGAGTATTCCAGAGGCGATGGCTGGCCGAATGGAAATCGACTAAAATACTTCGGATGTTATGGTTGCGGTGTTTCACCAGCGATGGAGAGGGACAATATGGGAAACGAATGACATGTTCCAAACCAAAAGTGCGAAAAGCACGGATGCGAAAATGAAAGGCATTTGATGGATAGAGTCAACATGAAAAATTCAATGCCATGGCCGGGATTTAAACCACGGATCTCCTGGTTTCCGTCCAGTCGCTCTTAACCTTTGAGCTACCATGACCAACGTGCCGTTCTGACATTAAATTCTCCAGTTGACTCGTAAATTTTCCCGGTAGACCACTAGGGGCTCTCGCATCCGAGATACACCGTTTGTGGCGACTTACTATTGTAAGTACTTAAGTCCCAGGCTTCACCATTTAACTCTTATTATTTTGGTTAATTGATGGAAATTAATCATTTCTCCACACTAGCCGTATATAGGCTAAGATATTTGATGGATAGAGTCAACACGAAAAATTCAATGCCATGGCTGGCATTTGAACCACGGATCTCCTGGTTTCCGTCCAGTCGCTCTTAACCTTTGAGCTACCATGGCCAACGTGCCGTCCTGACATTAAATTCTCCAGTTGACTCGTAAATTTCCCCGGTAGACCACTAGGGGCTCTCGCATCCGAGATACACCGTTTGTGGCGACTTACTATTGTAAGTACTTAAGTCCCAGGCTTCACCATTTAACTCTTATTATTTTAGTTAATTGATGGAAACGAATCACTTCTCCACACTAGCCGTATATAGGCTAAGATATTTGATGGATAGAGTCAACATGAAAAATTCAATGCCATGGCCGGGATTTGAATGTCAGGACGGCACGTTGGCCATGGTAGCTCAAAGGTTAAGAGCGACTGGACGGAAACCAGGAGATCCGTGGTTAGTCAGTTATTCCAAAGTTGTATTGTCACAAGTGCAACCAGAAGTATGAATCCAGTTTCAGATATTGTTTATTTAACTGACTCATGGCATTCATGCCAAAGGCCATGAGCTGGTAGACAGCAGTATGTACATACATTAAACTTTCTTGTCTGATTCTTATATAATGGCAAACTTCCAAAGCAATCCATGTTACTCTGAGATATCAAGACTTAAAGAAGATTTACAATTAGAGTCAACATGAAAAATACAATGCCATGGCCCGGATTTGAACCACGGATCTCCTGGTTAGCCTATATGTGGCTAGTGTGAAGAAATGATTAATTTCCATCAATTAACTAAAAAAAAGATTTACAGTGTTGCAAATATTTTTGTTTCTGGCATTTACCTTAACCACTCTAACACATTCAAACATGTAAGGTAATAACTGTCCTTTCTAGCTGGTTATGTGTCACTTTCAAAACACCCACCTCTGTAGCATAGGTGGTAGCGTGTCTGTTTCACATTTAAGGGATCTGGGATTCAAATCTTGGTCACGGTGGGTTATCTGGATAAGGTTTTTTCTGTAGTTTTCTTTATTTATATGAATGTCGGGTAACTCAAAGGTCTGTGGGCACTGGGCTCATTTGAACACTATTTCATGAATTTCTTCATCATCCGATATGAGTTAACAATGGAGGACATTAATTAAAAAAAATGCAAAACAAAAATTCAATCACTAGTTGCTACTGTAAAGTAACACAGCATGACATTTTAAACAACAAAAGAGTATGAATAATAAAAGCTATGAGATTTTCACTGTGAATCAATTTACAAATATTAACTAATTAAGAAATGAGTCACATTTAATTTTTTAAGTTTCCCTCATTTTAGCTGCTTACACAAAACCTGTTTTCACTAGCTGTTGATATTGATGATGTTGGCAACAGCCAGTGACAACATGTTTCTAGCTAAACAAGGTAAGTTCAGTGTGGAATTTCTTAATTAGCTAATAGAAAACCGGGGGTTATGTGTATTTAGACTGAGACTCGAGGCCAGCAGGTAGAAAGGGTATGCTAAATGTGAATAAGTCATTTTGTTATTGTGTGAAATAAATGTTATAAATGTCAATGTATCAATGAAGTTGTATGTAGAAGAAAGATGAGAAATAAGTACCAATACAAATAATTGGCTAATAAATATTTTACAAATATGAAACTGGGTTTAATGCTTAATGATCTTAACACATCCTACTATATGCAGCATGTACTACTTCCTAACTCTATAAAGCTTTTTTTTAAGTTAATTGAGGGAAATTATTCATTTCTTCACACTAGCCGTATACAGGCTAAAGTATTGGATTGATAGAGTCGACATGAAAAATTTAAAAAACAATCCTGGCCGTGGCATTGAATTTTTCATGTTGATTCTATCAATCTATAAAGCTTACTTTTATTCCAGAAAAAAAAAGACCACTGTGGTTTGTTCTAAGGTAAACATTTGATATCTGAAAGGTAGAATTAGAACTGACGAATTCAATGACAAATTGGTTATTTTCAGGGATAGAGAGGATTCAGTGCAATATGAATATTGTTTTTTAAACATTTATTGACCAAGTTAGTTGTATACAAATTTGAATGAAGCCAAAATAAGATAAGCCCTTGTTAAAATATGAATACTATACTATTAGACATGCTAATCAATTCTTGTTAATTTTAAATATTTTGCACTACTTTTATCTCTCTTTTTATCCTTTAAATTTTAAATATTTTTATATCTTTCTTTTATCTTTCTCGCTGTTTGGGGCTTGAGCATTATATGGTTAATTAATAATATTTATCAAAACTATATTTCTTTTAAAATTTTGCAATGTACAGAGCAGGTGTAGGTAGATCAATTCAGTTATTGAATTATGGAACAGGCACCGTTGTACTTTTCCTCACCAAACTATTCATTAATTTAAAGGACACATTATATATTAGAACTTGGACAAATTTGGGCATATTTAAGTGTTATTTGAAAATATTTTTTGCTGCTTCCATAAAATTGCTTGATACATAATGTTGTACTATATTCTGTGGAGCAGTGGAATATCCAGTTCCTTATCTTCCAGAGCTTGGATAATATTCTTAAGTTTCTTCCTGTTTTTCTGTAAAATGGGTGGTATTGGTTCTTCTTCACGAAAAAACACCTGCAAGAAACCAAAATAATGTATAAGTGGCGGTGGCGGTGGTGGTGAAGGTGGCGGTGACGGTGGCGGTGGTGGTGGCAGTGGCGGTGGCGGTGCCAGTGGTGGTGGTGGTGGTGGTGGTGGTGGTGGTGGTTTTCACTTTTCTGTGATAATTTGCAATGTAAAAGGAAAATGAAAATTTCAGTTGGTAATTAAATACTTGTAAGTAGAATGGTTGTAAATGTGACATTCCAATTTTGGATATTACAAAAATATAGCACTCCTTCTGTCCCATAATATTATTGTCCAGTACGCCGAAATAGCATTACATTAATTACTGACTAGGTAGTATTTTGGATTTACATGCAGAGATGTGCATTAGGTCAGCGAATAGAATTGTGAAAAATAATCACATGACCTTATTGCAATGATGAACAAACACTGTCAAGATGAGTACAAACAGGCAGCGTTGATTTTCATAACACTGGTGTGCTGCTGAATGTAGTCCAGTGAAACAGAGCAGGCTGAAAATCTTTAACTGAACATAACCCTGCAGTGTAACAACAATAATGAATACTCTGGGAACACAGGCCGCGCTGTGGCTCAGTGGTTAGACCACTTGGCTCTCACCAAGGTGGCCCGGGTTCGATCCCAGGTGACCGCAAAGTGAGATTTTTGGTGGACAACACGGCGCTGGGGCGGGTTTTCTCTGGGATCTCCAGTTTCCCCCGCCATCTCATTCCACCGGTGCTCCATGTTCATCTCATGTATCATCTGTGTCATCGCCTGCTGTGCCGTATGTAGTAAAAGCGGGCGTTAAACACTACACATTTCATTTCATTTCTCTGGGAACACAACATGCAGCAGAGGGCGACAGGGGTAGCTGATACAATGGTAACAATACCATTAGCTGTCACCAGATGTTTGTCGCGTGACTGTGCGCAAGGAGAAGGTGTCCATTTAGCAGGGCAATGCATATCTCCATATCATTCTCAATGACCCAACTTGGCTGGATGCTGCAGCAGCTAGTGGAATCAACATGGTGTTGAATACCAACTTCCAAACAGCCCATGTATGGATGTTTTAGATCTAGGATTCTTCTGGAGAATTCAGTCTCTCCATCATCAGGCAGCTCCAAAAACTATTGAAAAGTTGATCACCACCATTGCAACATCTTTCTCCGATTTGACAGGTGATAATCTCAAGGAGGTCTTTCTTACTTTGCAGTTTTGTGTTATTCAAATACTGCAAGTGTATGCTCGGCACAACTACAAAATTCCCCATATGTAAAAGGTACACTTGAACCGCCGCAATAACCTGCTGTCTTGGTTGGAGTGCACCTGATAAATTTACAATGAAACTTCAGCAGTACTTCAGCAGGAAATTGCTAATGTCCATAGTTATCAGTAAGCTAAGTATTTCGCAAGCATAAATCCAGAATGAACGGAAATTAGGTTGAGCTGCAACTGGACTTTAGGCAGTGTCATCAGAGGTTTCACCCCTACCTCCACTCCCTGGCCAGTCTGTGTAGATATACATTGCACCTTGTCCTGCTGTCTTCAGTGGTGAAATTGATGTCAATATTATTGCTTTGCATCTATCACGTCTAGCAACGCAGAATACAGTTTTTCACAATATAAGAAATATCTTACTGCAAATCATAAAGGATTCACCTTCAGTAACTTCAAGATGCACATGGTGATGCATGGCAATAGGTATATGCACAGAAGTATATTGTGCATCAGACTCCAAGAGATAGGATGAGTTGAAGGTACTCTATAGGCAGCCAGAACCTATCACAGACAGCATTAGAGCAGCAGTGAGTCCCTAACAGGTGGTGTAGGCAGTTTCTTCAGTCAGGTCATCATAGAGAGCTCGCCACTAGCCAGCCATATCAAAGGTAAGTGGAGCAAGTGAAGTGTTGTTAAATTCAGTTTTAAACCAGAGAATATATATATATAGCTTATAGTTTAATAGTAATGTATAGGTTTCCATTTAATTTACTCTTGAAACAGAACAGAATATACTTTATTTTATTGGACTGAAATTGCCTAATACCTACTATCTATGTGCACAAAATAGTTAATATTCAAAATATTAAGCTCACTATTATGAAAATGTATATGCAAACCGTCATTACATACTGAACACAAATTTTTAGTATTTAGAAAAAAAATTTCTGTTTACAGTATGCCAAAAACTGTGGTAGTTGCAAAACTTAATGGCGGCTGAACATTGACCACTAGCAGCGAAGCATGGTGTAGCCATATGTCAAAGGGCAGGGAGAAGCTATATGCAGTAACAACACAAAATGAAAACACTTTATAGGATATTACTGTACCTGTCAAGTAAACATAAACATCCATCTGATTGGATGCTGTTTGACCAACACCTTCTGCCAACAGCCATTAAATTTTGCATCTGCCATAGCTTTTTATGCAAACATTTATTTTTGATTATTACAAAGAAGTGTGCATTTTTGCACAGAGATGAAGTTATCAAACCAGAAATAATTTAGTTCTGCTTGAACAAAATAAAACATAATATCAGGAAAATGATGACCATTATGGTAATGATGGATTTCAATAGTAACTTCAGATAGCAATTGTTGATTTCTATATTTTAGGTTTTTAAAAGCATAAAGGTAATTAGCCCGCCTCGGTAGCATAGATGGTAGCATGTCTGCCTCACGTTCAAGAGGTCCCGAGTTCGAATCTCGGTCAGGGTGAGTTACCTGGATAAGGATTTTCCGGGGTTTTCCCTTATCCTTACAGACGGATGTCGGGTAGCTCTAAGCTCCGTGGACCCTGGACACATTTGAGCATCATTTCACCCATTTCATTCACTGTCCAATATGACTTAATGTTGGAGGACGTAAAATTACCAAAAAAAAAAAAAAAAAGAAGAAGAAGAACAAAAGTAATTAATTGGAAGTTACTGCACTGCTTTACACATTTCTTCATTTTTCAATAAAGGACTTGAAAATGTATATTTTGTATTTAATTTTTTAGTACCTTTATGTTTTACAAATGGTAGATGATTACTTCAACATTTATTATTTTTTGTTTCTTTATTGTATTTAATTAATACTGATTATTTTTCTTGCTGAAGTAATTTAGGATATATTTAGATACAATTATTTTAAAAAGTACAATTTTGTGTACATCTGTATGGCTTTATCACCAATATAAGCATATTTTTTTTTTACCTATTTTAGTTTTGTATAACAGTATCTTACTTACACTCAGAAGTATTAGTGTTGCTCTCTGGATTTGACAACTCTTTCTTGCCAAACTTTTAACCAAATAAACCATTCTACGTACATAGCTGGCAAACTCCTTACGTTGCTGAAATCATAAAATATTAGTTTGAAATCATATGTCCGTGTAATTTATATCTTTATTACAGAGTTAGTAAGATCTGAGTTTAGGTACATAGTTATGTGAAGTTAAGTATTATACTGATGATGCTAATTTTTTCACAAATACTTAATTTTTAAAAGACACTGATATACTTTCAGCTGCAAATAGTTCTTTTTTTTTTCAATTAATTTGGACATCACTGTTACTAAATTCCTCCAAACATGCATACAAGCTTTATAATCTTACATTTTTGCAAACAAAGCAGCAAATCTAGTTCTTGTGCAGTATTCATTCTGTATTCCAGTTATTTCAGATGAGAATACTATTTTGCATACACGATAAAAACTAATGGAGCTTTTCCTCCTGCTGACTTTGGACTATTTTTTCATTATACTCAGTCACACAATAACTGGAATCGTCACTGAAAACATGATTATTAAAACGATTGTCAAAACATATTTTAAGACCTGGATGTTTACGTTCAGTTTTTTCATAATTTTTGAGAATAATCAAACACTTTGACAAAATATGATGCAGCTTCTTTCAAATTTTTTAAGTATCATATAACTCATTTCTTTTATTTACCCTTCAGTTTTGGAGATCACAGATAGACAACAATAGTCATTGGGATTAAGTCTTAGTTTATTTTTGCTCTCTTCACAAAAGTTATACACATTAGTTTTATTTCTTTTGGCACAAATATAAAAATTTGTACTGTACCATTGTAAATAGGTTTTATATTTCATTTTCAAAACTATGCCAATTTTTTAATGATGAAACATCATAATTATTTCATACAAGATTTAAATACTTACCATAGGGTTATCAAAGTACAAGGCATTGCTTTTTTCTTTACATTAGTGGAATTCTTAATGAGATTAAATTTAGATGCTCAGCCATTAAAGTAGTAACGTTATTTGAACCATTTTGATGGAGGTTTGAGTAAATATCTCTTTATTCTTCATATGAATGGCTTATAAAGGCTTATTTTGAATTACATGAAGGCCATTTCACAGTTACTTGGATTGGACTATAATTAAATATCTTGCATAAGTGCTTTTACTTTATGAGCGCCTAAAACTGAATAAAATGCTCAAAAGTGTTTGCAAAATTTCTTAGAGTTAAAAGTTCTCTGTTTTACCTCGGACGAATGTTCCATACAGTTGGCTAAATAAGAACCCATACACAGTTTTGCTGGCCATTATAAAATGAATCATGACATTCAGATTGTTCCTGATTTAATTGATAAAACTATTTGTAGTAGGTTTTTCACACTACATCACTTACATTTTGATATATTGAGGGACTACTGTCAGGAACTGTTGCTTCCATTTTCAATCTCGAAGGTCTGACTGTCGTCTTATTGTTGCCTATGGTCTTCTCACTGTTGGTGGAACTATGTATTTCTTTATCAAATTAAGACTTTATCCATTTTTGTTTTCTTCCATGCTTTAACCTCTGAATCTTCTTTTCCTTAAGATCTGTTGGCTTTTTATGAAATGTAAGTTGCCAAGGAGGTAAGTGGTCTTCAATTGTGATTTACTCATTGGTCTGCTGGGAAAAGGTGAATCAGCTGGAGAATTTAATGTCATGTTGATATGTTGCATGATAGCTCAGTGGTAGAGCAGCTGCAAATGGAGTGCGAGATCCGTGGTTTGAATCCCAACTATGGCATTGAATTTTTCAGTTCCGATTCTAACATCTCAAAAAATCATAATTGTACTTAAAGTATAAACTTGAAAGAAGCATAGGGACAGTGAAGCACAAATTAGTACAAAGTGAATCGAGAAGATATTGACACACTCAGTGTGAGTGAAGCAATGTGTCAATATCTTCTCGATTCACTTTGTAATAAGTGTACTTCCTTATACTTTACAGTGAATAAAATCATAGCAAAACAGTTTGTAGTGTAATTTTTTTCATTCAGTGCCAAGCAAAATTTTGTTAAAAGGCTTATTATTCCATTTTGTTTTAATCCAGGTACACTTTCATTTGACGTATACACATTTCATTGTAGGGCACAGTGGTAAACTGATAGTGAGAATTTTAAACAATGTGTCACTGTGTGATGGCTTTACTCTTCTTGCATGAACATAAGTGATTCTGGTTGAGAAATGTGTAATTAACTGAATGTTAAATCCAACATAAGGAGTAATTTGAAATAGTTAACTTTAGAAAAACATTTATTTAATATGAATTGAATACATAAATGAGTTCTGCATCTGGAAAAGTAGAATCAGACTAAAAAGTCCAGTGCCATAGCTAGAATTTGAGCCATGGACCTTGTCTCCATCTAGTTGCTGTAACCTCTGAGATATCATGATTATATGCCAAAGCAATATTACATTCTCCAGTAAACTTGTATTTTTCTCAGTAAACCACAAATAGATCTAAATTTAAATAAGATAACTTACTCCAAAGCAACTTACAATATTGTAAGCACTTTCCAGGGCTCCATTATATAACCAACTATTAGTTCAATCAATCAGTATTTAAATCATACCTTACGACATGGGGAGGAAACTTAAGAATCATTATTTATGTTATGTTTATACTGGTAATGCTAATAGTATAATAGTAGCAATGTACATACATAAAAGGCAGCAGGGTGGCGGTGGCGGTGGCGGTGGTGGTGGCGGTGGTGGTGGTGGTGGTGGTGGTGGTGGTGGTGGTGGTGGTGGTGGTGGTGGTGGTGGTGGTGCCACCCACACCCACACACACACACGTGCGCACCATGTGCACATTCATGCACACACATATGCACAAAGAAATAACAGATATAGAGATGGATATTGTTCTTAGTAGTCTAGGAGTAACATGTTAGCCTCTGGTTCCTTAGATCACAGGTTCAATCCGGGTGGTGGGAAATGGATTTTTCAGGCATTAAAATCGTTAGCATGGCTTCCTTCAAAGCCTATGATCACATGCCATAGATGTACAAAATGTAAAAGAACCTCAAACCTGATACAGAAAGCTCTGAGTAAAATTAAGCCAAATTTCACATCAAATATGAAATATTGAATGGCATGCTGATAACCTTAGGCACTTAAAGAGCATCCATAAATAAGAAATCTGAAAATCTTTTATCAACACAAATGGCTTTTCTTTTTCTTTATCCCTTTTTGTTAGTTCAGCTCAAAACATAAAATAGCGTTTTGGGTGGAATACAATACTCTACTTACTGTAAAGTATATATAGTGAAAGTAAGGCACATTAGTGTGCATTAAGATAAGATAGAATCGTGCAGAGGGGATTCAGCACTGGGACCAGTTTTGACCTATTGTACCTATGTCCCAAGTGAAGCATCCCCGGAGGAATGATGAAGTGAGAGAAGACAAAGGGAGGCCACTCAAGAACTCACGACATTACAGAGGGCAGGGTCCCTCCAACTGACCACTTGGAAAATCCACGGCAGGCCAGTACAACTGGTATTCTACCCATTGTGGTCGTAAAATGGCCGACTAGGCAGGCCCAGAGACCGTTCTATCAAAGGTGGAAGTGCTTACCCAGAGCACATAATCCTGCCATGCAGCGCTGAGACTCCTGCTGACATTTCTACCCTGAAAGAGACCGCCAGATGAGAGATGATGTAAAAATGATAATGGAGATGAAATGGAGGGACAGGAAATTCAGGGAATGTAATTAACCTACCCAGTATTTGCCTGGTGACCTGGGAAAACTCCTGAAAATACTCAGGCCACCAGAATAAAACCTGAACCTCCTAAATGCGGGTCCCAGATGAAACCACTTGAGCCATTCTGCCTGGTTTAGTGTGCATTAATTTTTATATTAAATTTGTCATTGCCATTAACGTGTGTGCCTTGAAACAGCTTATTAACAATTTGTTTCATAAAAGATGAATGTTCTTCCATATTTTTAGCATTTTCTTTCATTAGTATATGCCATTATTTATTTGGTTTTATTGATTTAATATTCACGTAGTTTCTTCCTGGTTATGATGTTATGCTTCAAACTATCTTTTCTGAGATTCAGTATAAAATAAGATGTGATAAAAACATAATCTGCAATCAGTCATATTTTAATATGATACAGAGCAGGCACTGTATTCCCACTATTCCCAGTTGATTGTTTCTCTTGTATCTAGAGCTTAAAGAAATTATATTATTTTTATCTGTAAAAAATATGAAGTGTACACTTACACATTAGGTACATTATTAGAATTCAGTTTAGGAAAAGTGATATCTTTGTAACTGAATTATTGGAACCAAAATGAATTACTGTACTGCAAGCTGTACGAACCTCAGCAAAATAATACAGCAAATGCATACATCCTATATGTCTGTGATGAATATTTTTCAATGAATATGGTTTTATTGATGTATTGTATGTTAGTCTCTTCCAGGTAAGTAAATTACATGAACAAATTAATGAATTAATGGTTTCTCAAATCTTTACTACAGCATATTTTGTTATCTTTCTTTCTTTAGTTTTTTTCATGGTTATAATATAGCTAGGTACTTTGTATGGTTAATTTCTTACTTTCATGTGGTGATCCAGGACAAATGCAAGGATTTCCATTGACATGGCTTTCAAAACAAAGTTTTCATTATTCATCATCCTTGAGAGAACTATTGCATATCTATTAGCAAGGTGTCCAGGTAATGCGGCAGCACCATTGTGTTTAAAACATATCTGGAATGCAATTAAAAATATTATTAACAACATAAAGATTAAACTTTCAGTTTTTTGAGACAAATGAATATTGGTCTACATCAATTTTTTAAACCTGCTACGTTAAGGTAAGCACATACTAGTTACCAACAGAGATGTTCTACATGTTCAGACAACTGATTTATGTGCAGAGAAAGTTCTGTTTCACTTTTGTTAAAATACTTTAAAACATACAGCATACTAATAAGTATAAGTTTATTTGATCCTCTATTACTTGTACATCAGTATAGAACATGTCAATTTATAGAATATACAAAATGGAAACAAAAGGGGACCCAAAAATATAATTAGCTAAAGTATTCAATAAATTCATTAATAGAGTAAAAACATTGTTGTAATAACATCGATTTTATTTAAGTCTTAAATTTGGCTTCTGAGGAGATGTTTCTGTATTTAATACGTAACTTATGATATAACTTAATACCACTATAAATTACATTTTTGTTAAAAAGTTATGTATTATGTGAAATAACAGATAAATGCTCTTTATTTCTTATGTTATAGACATGTTTGTTGTCATTTACTTCAAAATTTTGTATTAGTTTTCTGACATATTTCCTGAATATATATATATATATGGAAGAGGTAATATACCTAATGATTTAAATGCTGGTCTACATGAGTCTAATGGTTTTTGGTTTAATACAGTTCTAATTACCCTTTGTTGTAATTTAAAGGCAGTATTTCCTGAACATGAATTGCCCCAAAATATTATACAAAATTTTATTGCAGTAATAGGCAAAGTACAGGTTCTTCATTAATTTGTGACTTACTGAATTATTGATAACTTTAAACATGAAGTTCATTTGGCTTAACTTAGCTGCTAACCTTTCTGTATGTACATGCCATTTCATATGTTCATTAATCCAAATGTCTAAAAATTTTGTTGTTGATTTTTATTGAATGTGGTCATTGCTGAGTAATACCTGGGGCTAAATTTGGCTGCTGTCTATGGCGAAAGGAATTTGCTATGGATTTTTCAGTATTGATTAATAATTTCTGTTTAAATCATTCTTGCATTTTTGTATTACCAATGAAATGTTTAAATCAATATCATTCTTATTATGGCTTTTGATATTTACTGTAGTATTATCTCCAAATAATGTGATAACATGTGGATATATGAAAGTTGGTAGATCATTTATATAGATGAGAAATAAAAGGGAACCAATAATCAAGCCTTATGAGACTCTGCAAGCAATATTCCTTCAACTAAAATGATAAGTTTCACCTACTTTAGTTTTGGAATAACTTAGAATGTTATAAGCAGTATAAATTGGTTCTGCATGTCATAATAGCCAAGGATACTAACACATTACTGGTGTTTATGATTAACTGGTATAACGTCGAGGTATATGTAGAGAATTAAATTAATTGGGAGTCGATTAATGACACTAAACAACACTTACTTTTAAATTTTCCCGGAACTAGTTTCAGAGGCCTTCCCTCTATCTTCAGCCGGACATCGATGTTCAGCTGAAGATAGAGGGAAGGCCTCTAAAACTAGTTCCGGGAAAATTTAAAAGTAAGTGTTGTTTAGTGTCATTAATCGACTCCCAATTAATTTAATTTATACAACAACACTGTTTTCAACACTTCCATGAAAGGATTTATATGTAGGGAACTTCATTTAAATAATAAAGGCCATTCTTTGTCAGCCCAATAACATCTTACCATGAAAGCAGTACAAAAACACTGATTCAGCAAACAGGTAGTCAACTTAAGTATCTAAGGAGAAAAGTACTCAGTGGTTAACTTTGTGTAATATTGGTAATAAATGAAAGATGATGTTCTAATATCAAATCCAAAAGATATAAGCAACACACTTAACGAATATTATGTAAATATTGTAACAAATCTGGGAATAAAGAAAATGAAATCGCAAACAGTCAGTGAAAGAGCAATCTGTAATTCTATGGTAATAAGAGAAAGTACAAAAGAATGTTATTAAACAGATCAATTCGTTGAAGTGTAAAAAATCTTATGGTTTAGATGAATACTCAAATGATATGTTAAAATACTGTAAACATGACATAGCAGAGGTCCTAGTGTACATAATTTTAGAGAACAAAAATCCACAAAAAGAACAAAATCCACAAAATAAGCAAGATTTATTACTCCCATGTCAAAAACCTAACAATGTAACGAATCTATCCACATACAACTTCACGGAGAAAGAAACAGATTTTCTAAACAAAGGCCTAAAAACATGTGTAGATTACACAAAAAACATTGAAAACTATATCGCGGACATTGAAATAGCGATATATAATTTGCCCGATAACAAAAAATCTACGATCAGAACACAATGCTTAAAAACTCTAGATCATATTCCAAAAAGATATTCATATAAAAAATTAATCAAAAATTTAAATGAAAAACCGGTAATCTACACAAAAGCAGACAAGGGTAACAAAATAGTAATATTGGACGAAGAAGACTATCGCAAAAAAATGGACAACCTTTTAAACGGAAAAGTATTTGTTAAACTAGAAAACAATCCATTAAAGAAAGCATGCAAATCTGTGGAATTAGCAATTAAAAACAGTAAAATCATGACTAAAAGAGATAAACTGAACAACAAAATAGACAGTCCAAAAACACCATACATATATGGTTTACCCAAAATACATAAACCTGAAATTACCCTCAGACCAATAATTAATAACATTGATGCACCCACTTACCAACTATCAAAATGGCTGGTTCAAATCTTCAGATCCTTCACAAAATTTGAAAATTTAAGTATCAAAAACTCGTTTGAATTGTTAAATCTCCTGAAGGACACAAAGATCAACTCTACAGATGCTTTAGTTTCCTTTGACGTCATTTCTTTATATCCAAGTATACCTACCAATGAACTTATTCCACTTCTCAAAAAATGGCTGGAATCAATACAATTAACACCTGAAGAAATAGAAGAACTTTCACAACTTACAGAAATTTGTATCAATCAAAATTTTTTCAGCTTTAATGGACAAATCTATAAACAAAAAACGGGCCTAGCTATGGGCAACCCATTGTCTCCCTTCTTGGCAGATTTATTCATGAGTGCTTTTGAAACACATATCACAAAAGCTTTTCCAAATTATTTCAAAGTGTGGTATCGCTATGTTGACGACATTTTTGCAATAGTACCTAAAAAACTCATACAAGATGGTCTTAAACTTTTGAATATACAAAATCCAGCTATAAAATTTACATTGGAAACAGAAGAGGATGGTGTGCTCCCCTTTTTGGACATCAAGATCAAAAAAATGAACAACAAACTCACTTTTGGTATCTACAGGAAACCGACACACACAGATAATTACATTAAGAACAACATTTTCAACCCAAAACAACACCAACATGCCATTTTCAACAGTTTAATCTTTCGGATGATCAACTTTCCACTAAACAGAGAAGATTATCAAGAAGAATACCTACACATAAAAAAAGTAGCTATATCCAACGGTTTCAACCCAAATTTAGTAGACAAAACTGTTAACAGACTCAACAAAGCTAAGAAAATAAAAGAAACCACCACCCTAGAACCTACAGGAGAAAAAGAGAAAAAACTTTTTAAAAAATTCACCTTCCACCCATCAGCCTATAACAAATTCCAAAAAATCTTCTCAAAACACAACATAACTCTTGCACCTCAAAATAGGTTTAATATCAGAAATTTGTTAAAAGGCCCTCCCAAAAATTCAATCACTACCAAAGAAAAACCAGGAATCTATGAGATCAAATGTGAAACTTGCCCTAAAATTTATATAGGAAAAACAAAAAGAAATATTAACATCAGAACTAAAGAACATATGAGAAACATTAAAAATGGTGAAACAGAAAAATCAGCAGTGGCTTTTCATTTTTTGAATACTAGACATGACATCAATTTGGAAACATCTCTAATAAAATACGTTAATCACCCCATAGACCTTTCCGTATGGGAAAAAATCTTCATTAACAAAAATCGTCATAGAGTCATGAATTTTGAAACTCCACCACCGGACATCTTTGACAAGTACATCACGCCATCTATTGACAATACGGAGAAAGAAGAAACCACTACAACTTGCACTAATCGAGTATCAGCTGAGGATAAGAGCAAGAGCTCTTGAAACATGTCCTGTGAATAAACAGGTGAGTGAAGCAATGTGTCAATATATTCTCGATTCAATTTTGTAATAATTTTAGAGCTTCTATTCTGGAATACTTCCTGACAAATTAAAACAAGTAATAGGCTAATCTATAAACAGAAGGGGTCCAAACAATTAATGGAAAACTACAGACCAGTATTGCTATGTTTTGCGTTCTCCAAAATTATAGAAGGTATATTTTTAAAACAGCTTCACAATTTCTGTTAAAATATAACATTGTATCTGAGTCCCAGTTCGGCTTAAGAAGAAGAAGAAGAAGAAGAAGAAGAAGAAGAAGAAGAAGAAGAAGAAGAAGAAGAAGAAGAAGAAGAAGAAGAAGAAGGAGAAGGAGAAGAAGAAGGAGAAGAAGAAGGAGAAGAAGAAGGAGAAGGAGAAGGAGAAGAAGAAGGAGAAGGAGAAGAAGAAGAAGAAGAAGGAGAAGGAGAATAAGAATAAGAAGAAGAAGAAGAAGAAGAAGAAGAAGAAGAAGAAGAAGAAGAAGAAGAAGAAGAAGAAGAAGAATAAGAATAAGAATAAGAATAAGAATAAGAATAAGAATAAGAATAAGAAGAAGAAGAAGAAGAAGAAGAAGAAGAAGAAGAAGAAGAAGAAGAAGAAGAAGAAGAAGAAGAAGAAGAAGAAGAAGAAGAAGAAGAAGAAGAAGAAGAAGAAGAAGAAGAAGAAGAAGAAGAAGAAGAAGAAGAAGAAGAAGAAGAAGAAGAAGAAGAAGAAGAAGAAGAAGAAGAAGAAGAAGAAGAAGAAGAAGAAGAAGAAGAAGAAGAAGAAGAAGAAGAAGAAGAAGAAGAAGAAGAAGAAGAAGAAGAA
The DNA here is from genome assembly GCA_030765055.1 of Mantis religiosa. Taxonomy (NCBI): domain Eukaryota; kingdom Metazoa; phylum Arthropoda; class Insecta; order Mantodea; family Mantidae; genus Mantis; species Mantis religiosa. Next base: position 64,446,834 of record CM060950.1, read on the forward strand.
GAAGAAGAAGAAGAAGAAGAAGAAGAAGAAGAAGAAGAAGAAGAAGAAGAAGAAGAAGAAGAAGAAGAAGAAGAAGAAGAAGAAGAAGAAGAAGAAGAAGAAGAAGAAGAAGAAGAAGAAGAAGAAGAAGAAGAAGAAGAAGAAGAAGAAGAAGAAGAAGAAGAAGAAAATCGACCATAAATGCAATTAGTAAAGGAAATGACATAATTACAAGGGCAATAGACAGGAAGGAGTATGTGATTGCAAACTTTCTTGATCAGTCAAAGGCATTAGACTGTGTAAATATTGAGAAGTTAAAATGAATGTGTAGTGTTTAACGCCCGGTTTTACTACATACAGCACCGCAGGCGGTGACACTGATGATACATGAGATGAAGATGGAGCACAGGTGGAATGAGATGGCAGAGGAAACCGGAGGTCCTGGAGAAAACCCACCCCAGCGCCGTGTTGTCCACCACAAATCTTACTTTGCGGTCGCCTGGGATCGAACCCGGGCTGCTTTGAGAAGTTATTAGGTATATTAGAAAATCATGGGGTTAGAGGTATACCACTAAAATGGATAGAATCATATTTAACAGATAGAGAGCAATGTGTAGAGATGGTACAAAATGAAACAGGAAATTTAACAAAAGTTCAGCCTTCCTTCAGACGCATAACGCATGGAGCACCACAGGGCTCAAGGCTGGGACCATATTTGGTCATTTTGTACATAAATTCTTTATTTGAAAAGATATACAAGGAAGGAGGAATTGCTATTAGATATGCGGACAATACAACAATTGTTTTAACTGCTGATACAGTAACTAACTTACAGATCAACGCTAATGCAATATTAGAAATGGTATACACTCATTTTGCAAAATTGGGGATGATGCTAAACGTGAATAAAATGGAATGGATGCAGACTAGCTTAAATAATAAAACACAATGCAATATTATTCTGACAGTACAGAACATGAAGGTCAAACAGGTAAAGCAAACTAACTTTTTAGGATTAATTACTGATAATAGTTTAAAATGAGACAAGCATATTGAAAAGATCATGAAGGAAATAAATAGTGGTATATACATATTAAAACAAGGGCACAGTTCATGTCAGAGGATAGTGTAATGCAAGTATATTATGCTTTTATACAATCACATTTAAACTACAGGATCATTCTGTGGGGGTCTGCAGCAATGAAATATATAATAAAAATATTTAGACTGCAAAAAGGAGTGATAAGTATCATAACAAAAATACAGAGTAAAATTTCATGTAGAAATGCTTATAAAAAATTAAATTTACTAACAGTACCCTGCTTGTACATACACTCCTGGAAATGGAAATAAGAACACATTGACGCCGGTGTGTCAGAACCACCATACTTGCTCCGGACACTGCGAGAGGGCTATACAAGCAATGATCACACGCACGGCACAGCGGACACACCAGGAACCGCGGTGTTGGCCATAGAATGGCGCTAGCTTCGCAGCGTTTGGGCACCACCACCGTCAGTGTCAGCCAGTTTGCCGTGGCATACGGAGCTCCATCGCAGTCTTTAACACTGGTAGCATGCCGCGACAGCGTGAATGTGAACCGTATGTGCAGTTGACGGACCTTGAGCGAGGGCGTATAGTGGGCATGCGGGAGGCCGGGTGGACGCACCGCTGAATTGCTCAACACGTGGGGCGTGAGGTCTCCACTGTACATTGATGTTGTCGCCAGTGGTCGGCGAAAGGTGCATGTGCTCGTCGACCTGGGACCGGACCGCACCGACGCACGGATGCACGCCAAGACCGTCGGGTCCTACGCAGTGCCGTAGGGGACCGCACCGCCACTTCCCAGCAAATTAGGGACACTGTTGCTCCTGGGGTATCGGCGAGGACCATTCGCAACCGTCTCCATGAAGCCGGGCTACGGTCCCGCGCACCATTAGGCCGTCTTCCGCTCACGCCCCAACATCGTGCAGCCCGCCTCCAGTGGTGTCGCGACAGGCGTGAATGGAGGGACGAATGGAGACGTGTCGTCTTCAGCGAGGAGAGTCACTTCTGCCTTGGTGCCAATGATTGTCGTATGCGTGTTTGGCGCCGTGCAGGTGAGCGCCACAATCAGGACTGCATACCACCGAGGCACACAGGGCCAACACCTGGCATCATGGTGTGGGGAGCGATCTCCTACACTGGCCGTACACCTCTGGTGATCGTCGAGGGCACACTGAATAGTGCACGGTACATCCAAACCGTCATCGAACCCTTCGTTCTACCATTCCTAGACCGGCAAGGGAACTTGCTGTTCCAACAGGACAATGCACGTCCGCATGTATCCCGTGCCACCCAACGTGCTCTAGAAGGTGTAAGTCAACTACCCTGGCCAGCAAGATCTCCGGATCTGTCCCCCATTGAGCATGTTTGGGACTGGATGAAACGTCGTCTCACGCGGTCTGCACATCCAGCACGAACGCTGGTCCAACTGAGGCGCCAGCTGGAAATGGCATGGCAAGCCGTTCCACAGGACTACATCCAGCATCTCTACGATCGTCTCCATGGGAGAATAACAGCCTGCATTGCTGAGAAAGGTGGATATACACGGTACTAGTGCCGACATTGTGCATGCTCTGTTGCCTGTGTCTATGTGCCTATGGTTCTGTCAGTGTGATCATGTGATGTATCTGACCCCAGGAATGTGTCAATAAAGTTTCCTCTTCCTGGGACAATGAATTCACGGTGTTCTTATTTCAATTTCCAGGAGTGTATATGAATGTCTGAAGTACATAATTAGGATACACAAACATGATAAGAGCATTAATGTACATAATTATAACATTAGAACTAAGCAAAATTACTTCAGAAGTAGACTGGTTCTCTTGGTAAGAAATGCATAGAGAGTAATGCAAAGGATTTATATAATTACATACCTGATGCAATTAAAGAAATAAAGGATGAAGCAAATATGAAAATAGAAATTAAGTTGTCCCTTATAAAAAATGCATTTTATTCAATAGAAGAGTACAAAACAGGCATCATTTTATATGGTTAGCTGTTATCTCTTCAGGAGGTGTGGGTTCTGAACCAAAATGTTATTGTATATTACATTTTGTAATTGTACATAAATTGCTTAAGTCTTATACATGCTAATTGCATACCTAATGGACAAAATTTTAAAATGTTTAAGTGTAAAATGTACTATACTATCTTTTCTCTTGACGAACCTTGTAAAATTTTATTACAAAGGTGAATAAATCTGAATCTGCATCTGAATTCGCTTCTTAAAGAAGCAGAGCTATTTGAGGGAAGCCTCAGCTCTTTGAACAAAGTCCTACAGGTTTGAGATTTGAATTCCAAAAATTAATTAACAGAAAACTAATACTCAAAAGATCAGATATTATAGCACTACGGAATTCTTTTTTTTTAAGAGAAATGTTAAATAAGAACTTGCGTGAAATAGTGTGGTTGGATGAAACCTGGGTAAATGCTGGTCATACTGTGTGAAAGGGCTGGACTGACAGCACATTTGAAAGTACCACCAAAGGACCTATAGGAAAAGGTGGCCACTTTATTATTGCTCATGCTGGTACGCCCTGTGGTTTTGTTGATGACACCCTCCTGCTCTTCAGATCGAAGAAACTGGGGACTATCACAAAGACATGGAGCATGACCATGAACTCTTGCGGGTCAAAATTCCAGCATACTGGTGCCACTGATGTGATTATCTTGATTGAGAGAACTGTTAATAAATTGAGATTTAACTGTATTGGAACATCACAGTGAAGCGAAATAATTATTAATTTATAGATGAGTCGTATTTATTACACATCTGCTTCACTTTCGTACCTATTTTGAGGACATATTTCGCAAATCATCGAACAGAAGAGAATCCCACATTTAAGTTCATCACTAAATCAACAGATGGCAGCAGCAACCCCAGAATTACCCACACCACTGGATCAAGCTTTAGTCGCATAAGAGCCGAAGATGCAAACGATGATTTGCGAAACATGTCCTCAAAATAGGTACGAAAGTGAAGCAGATGTGTAATAAATACGACTCATCTATAAATTAATAAATGTTAATAAATTATTTAAAAAATCTCACATCTGTGAAGACACTGCAATGCAGTTAGTGTATTGAGAACAACTTATTTTTGTTCTTAAAGTAGGCTAATACGGATTAAATGTGCCCGTTTTCACTGAAGTGAGATAAACATGAATGCTTGTTTATATGTTTCGAGTACTGAGAGGGTAAAAAGGGGGATATGTGTAACTTGCTATGTACTTCTCGGCAACATTGCAGCTCCCCATGTGGAGAAAGGGTTGACCTTCATGTCTCTTCTTAATAATCAGATTGTAACATCTCATTCATCTATATCGAGATTTAACTGTATTGGAACACCACAGTGAAGCGAAAAATTATTAAATTTTAGATGAGTCGTATTTTTTACACATCTGCTTCACTTTCTTACCTATTTTGAGGACATGTTTCGCAAATCATCGTTTGCATCTACGGCTCTTATGCGACTGAAGCTTGATCCAGCGGTGTGGGTAATTCTGGGGTTGCTACTGCCATCTGTTGATTTAGTGATGAACTTAAATGTGGGATTCTCTTCTGGCAGTATTTCAAAGTTCATTAGTTGGTTTTTATGTTTTTCTATGTATATCCTCTCCCATATGACAAGTTCACTATGTTTTTGTACGTATTTTAGTAATTCTCATTCATGTTTAAATTTGTTTCATATAAACTGATTGTACTGCTTGGTATACACACTAGTGAAAAAAATGGAACTCCCCTCAGGGCTGTGTACACTGAAACATGGGCATAGTATGTGGATATCAATAAGTTATAGTACAGTGACTGGTTTTATATATTTGTTATAATATGATGCTATCATGATGACCTTTAACTTAACCCTTCATTAAAGCTAAGCAATCCATGGTGGTGTTGAAATATTTTTTTCCACCAGTGTATAATGATTATTTCCAGCATGTAAGACAACTCCAACAATGCGCAGCTGTGAAAGTATCTCTAGCTTGACCTTCAACTCTAGGAAATTGAATAAGCAAATTCTGTGATCTGTTTCTTCTCTCTTCCATTTAGTAACACAATTTTTCCAATAAATTGAGGTATTTTTTTATGGAAATTTAATCGTTCTTCCACACTAGCCAATGTGTAGGATAAGATTTGGACAGATAGAGTCAGATTGAAAAATTCAATGCCATGGCTGGGATTTGAACCTCGGATCTCCTAATCTCCATTCAATGCTGTAAACCATTGAATTACCATGGCCAACATGCTGTCATGACATTAAACTCTCTAACTGATGCATATGTTTCCCGGTAAGCCTCTAGGGGATACAATGAGATACACACCTTTTGTGGCAACATATTATGCTGTGATTACTTAAGTCCCAGGCTTTACAGTTACCACTATCTCTTCAAATCTTAGCCCAATTATATTTTCATAAATTAACCTAATAATAGTGTATATGAAGGGGCAGTGTCTTTCAATGTACTGTTGATTTCCGTCTTGATTTCATTAGGTGTTAAGCCTCTCAAATAGAAGTATTTAATTCCTGCTTATTTTTCCAAATCCTCCATTTTCATGAAACCTCTGCACTTGGCTTGTTTAAAATGCTGCCATTCAAAAACTAAACAAGCTACTGACCTGTAACTATGGATACAAGCTAATCTAAAGTTAAACTATATGATGCTATCCATCAAACTAGTCCAGTGGTGCCATCTCTATGTGAGGCCCAGGACTTCTCAGCCGATCCTCGTAAAAACTGCATATGCTTTGAATTCACAGTACAGTAGAAAACAAAAACTAATATGTCTCATAATCCACAGTTCCTCGCTGCACTGGTAAACAGTGTCTAGACTCTGAGAATGCCTATGAACAATACCTAATAAAGGGAAGAATAGAGCAACCAGATGGAGACCAGGAGATCCATTTTCAAATCCCATTTATTGCATTGAATCTTTTAATCTGACTCTACCTTTCCAAATCTTTTCCTAAATATGGCTAATGCAAAGGAAGCTAAACTATAAAGCCTGGAACTTAAAGTACGAGACTTACAGCATTGTAACTTGCCATCAGGGTGTGTTTTCTCATATATATGAGATTTCCTAGTGGTTTACCAAGAAAAATGCAACTAATTTGGAGAATGTAGTGTCATGCTGGCATGATGTCCTGGTAGCTCAGTGGTTAGAGTAACTGGATTAAATTCAAGAAATCCTAGGTTCATATTCTGGATATAGCACTGAATTTTTCAGTGTGACATTTTCAATACCTGTTAAGCCCCTTCCTTATATCAATATGTACAAGTTTGGCACTATCTAGTTTCCTAAACTTTTAGGCATTGTAGGTTGCTGCAGGAGCATATAGGCAATTTATTACTGACTTTGCCTTCTTGCCTTATACATCTAATGCACAACATACAATCTATCAGTATTTGGGGTGGGTAACCTGCTCTCAGACACTCGTTCAGCTTTGCCATTGATGAACGACCTTACTGTAAGCTCACAAGTATGCTACCCTCCCTTGAGCACTGAGGGCTCACCAATAGGGAGAAACAACCTGCTTTGGGAAACAGTATATCTAATTACTTTGTATTTTCTGAAGGTTAACACAATATGTTACTGTACTATTATGTATGTATTGTAGCTAAAGATATTGTAAATAGCAAGTTGTATACATAAATTCAATTAAGTACTAAACTATATGTTTTATACATTAAATAAATTTAGCTAGCATATTCAATGCATACCTAATTTGCACTGACATAATATTGTACCGTTAGAGTTGAAATACTTACCCAATGTGTCTTCAGGGCCTGTCCTTGTACTAAGAAATCTGTTGAACTTTGTGCATAAAACACTAATTTCATAAGGCAATGATTACTTATTATTTCCCATTTGATTTCTTCATCCGCCACAAGTATTTCTACTATGCGGCCGCAATATTGAGCACACTCGGGGTATCCATGTCTGTAATGAAAATACCCTTCAGTTATTCATTAATGAGGAACTTTTAAACTGACTCATCAATTACAAAGAAAAGCCGAAATAGAAGACTTATGCACCATATAGCTTTTCTTTCTTTTTTTTTTTTTTTACATTTTTTTAATTTACGTCCTCCAATGTTAAATCATACCGGACGATGAATGCAATGGGTGAAATGATGCTCAAATGAGTATGGGATCCATGGAGCTTAGAGTTAACCGACATTCATCTTTCAGGATAAGGGAAAACCCCAGAAAAAACCTTATCCAGGTAACTCACCCTGACCAAGATTCGAACTCGGGACCTCTTGAACGTACCATATAGCTTGGTTAGTACATTCAGTTATATATAGGTATATACATTAGACCAAAAAACCATACATGCTGTTTCAATTTATCACAGAGTTATTGATTGGAAAAGTATGGAAAGGTAGTCAGACTGAAAAATTCAATGTTATAGCCGGGATTTGAACTACAGACCTCCTGCTCTCCATCCAGTTGCTCTTAACCATTGAGCTACCATGGCCAACATCCCAGCATGACAATATACTCTCCAACTGACTCATGTTTTTCCCGGTAAACCACTAGGATTTCTCATAAACACATGAGACAGTTACCTTAAGGGCGACTTACTGTGCTGTAAGTACTTTAAGGTCTGGTCTTTATAGTTCAGACCACTATTATGTCAATCAACCAGAAGATCTGTGGTTCAAATCCTGGCTATGGCATTGAATTTTTCAGTCTGAATCTACCTTTCCATACTTTGGCCTACACACAGCAAGTGTGAAAGAAACAAAATATTTTCCAGTATACATATTGTATACATGACAGTAAACAATATAAAATTAAGGCTTTTAATGGATTTCTTTGTTACATCCAGAATTATTTGAAGGGGAGGCTCTAGCGCTCCTGGCAACAAAACCTGAAAGAACCCGGGGCGGTGGTATCAGCATGTCAGTTCTGGACGGAACACCAAGAGACCTCCAACTCATCTAAACAGGCAACAGGGGCGGTAGGACTACTGTGTTAAGGTTAAATAATCTTTCGGCCTATTCAGAATTCTTCGTTCCAGATTTTGAGTTAGTATGAGTATTAAACCAAAATTATTATAAAGTACCTTTTGCTCAAACATACACAACAGGAGAAAGTGCAGGAGTAAATTCTAAATGTAAATTTTGGTCAAATGAGAAATGTATAGAAAAGGTGAATGTTTGGAACGAAAAGAGATATATGTTGGTAATGTAGTTTATATACACATTGGAAGAGAACTACAAGTTTATTAAACCACTTTCTGCTATTTAATGAATTCCCTGGTCAATTTTCCTGGGACAGGGACCTTCCTTTGAGTAGCCCAACATGTTACAGTATAATAACAGAATCCTATATTCATATTTATGTTTTAGAACCGTTTTGGTGAAAAGCAAAGTCTTATTCATCAAGCTAGAAAGTCATCCAGCCATCATAAGTGATTACAGTCTACTAATGTGAGAACATTCAGGTTCTTCTAATCCCTCTAAAAGAATAACTCTTTACTTATTGCATGGACTGACTGCAGAAATTGTTAGTGATTCTCCTAGAACTCAAGTCTTCAGTATGTCTAACACCTCCAACTGCTTTGTAAACAGCAGGGACGTATTTAAGGGGAGGACCAGGGGGTCCGGATACCCCCCCCCCCCAAATGAATTATCATTTCAAAATTTTAATAAATAGTTGAAATAAAACTTAGTTTAAAATAAATTGAAAAAGTTTATTCAAGCTTCTCATCTTAACGTCTCTATTCACTGTCAGGCAGACATGAAGTTATTTAAGAGACGAATGAAAAGTTACTGCACAGCAGCTGCAGAACTCGTTAAAATACACAAATAATGTCAATTACAATAATGTATTGCAAAGTTAACCAATTCCGATATATTATAATTTCTTGACTAGAATTCCCACATACTTAAAGGTATGTAATTTTTAATTTCTAAGTCCTATTTCCTTTTTCATTCAAGGAGAACTAATACTTCAAATGCGGCAATCAGTGGTTCACTTTTTAAATATCTGATTACTGCTTATATCACTTTATCCCAGGTATAAGAACAAAAAATGTGCAATGTGCAAGGCCTTTCTACAGACTTTATCCAAAGAAACAAGACCAAAAACAAACGTTTCTAAGAACAATTTGTAGAAGTTTGTGTGGAGAAAGTCATGTGAATATAATATATTACATGTGCTTTAATTTTTTACTTACATGATAAAAATACATCCCTAATTAATTATTTATTAAAAGCAAATAATTCAACATAGATTATTTTTGGACCTCCCTGGAAATTGACTTCTAAATATGTGCCTAGTAAGCAGGATTCAATAAAGTAAATGCATTGAGTGCAACTAGTGGTTTTGGAATAACAAGGAAACAGTAGCAATAATCATCATCCTCTTGGTAGAAAACCATTTACTACTATGCTACCACATGTTGAATATACTTCAGCTGTTATGTGGTTAGACTGCTGTCCACAATTGCTGTCAGAGCTTTAATCTAACTAGAACATTGTTAAGCATTTGCCTCTACTCTGCACTTCGCATTAGGTGCCATACAAAAGGTTCATTACTGGCTCCCATTTTCCCAGTTCTGTTCCAGCTTGAATATCTGTTGTAATATTTTTGTCTATAACAAAATATTTTATTATTGCTGTTCAGTTGGAAATAAAATATATAGTGCTATTAATTATAATAGTCTGTAAGATATAAGGATACATTTAAATAAGAAACAAATAGAACACTTTATTTGGTGTTTTTAACAGATCAATATTTCAGTAAAATGCTGTTAATGGAGATATATTACTATTTTATGTATCCTTTAAAGGTTTGATCAAATGAAGAGAGGCAGGAAGAGCCATGTGCTAAAGATTACAGGAGAGTAACTCATAGCTACTACAGTGTTATTTAATGTTTTGTTAGAGAAAATTTCAGTGCACTTTGTTGCCATTTTGGTATGTTTTGCTTTTGTCCTTAATGAAAAATGAATTTTAAACAAATGAAAATTTTAAAGTAAGACCTTTTATTTGTGAATCAATTTAGCTTGAAATAAACACAAAGCAAACCACAACAACTAAGCAATATCTAATAATTAAAAATTGCAATACATACGTAAGCAGATGCCTTATCATCTTGCTCTAAGTTTAGACCATTGCTTAAGGATCTGAATAATCTACAGAGATATTTGTATTCCTCCTGTAAAAAAATATGGACATAATCATTATATGAAAGAAGGATACTTAATTCAAATACAGTTGTTAGAAATGTACTGTGAAAAGAAGTTAAACTAGCAAGCGAAGCTTGATGAGTTGCCAGTTAACATGGAAATTAAACATACATGACATGATGATGATGATGATGATTATTATTATTATTATTATTATTATTATTATTATTATTATTATTATTATTATTATTATTATTATTATTATTATTATTATTATTATTATTATTATTATTATTATTATTATTATTATTATTATTATTATTATTATTATTATTATTATTATTATTATTATTATTATTATTATTATTATTATTATTATTATTGTTATTATTATTATTATTATTATTATTATTATTATTATTATTATTATTATTATTATTATTATTATTATTATTATTATTATTATTATTATTATTATTATTATCATCATCATCATCATCATCATCATCATCATCATCATCATCATCATCATTATTAATAATTATCATCATGATTATTTTAACCCTGAATAAAATTGTAACTAATTATGGAAATATTAATAAATTTCTAACAAATTGTACTTAGTAAAATCAGTAAATATTGTCGCTGATCGCATTGTTGCGACTGGCGCCGCCGGCGCGCACAAAGGGACAGATAGTGCAGCGTGGAGATCAAAGCCTGCCGAAACAGATAAAGATAGATGACTGGAAGATTCGTCTTTCTAGTGCCGTCTTAATTGTTAGAGAACATAGAAATTTCTAGGACAATGAGTGGAGCTATAAAAGAAGCCGCGGATCGCCAGTTGAGTCAGTCGTAATCGGAACTTGATAATCGTGCACGTGCAGCTGTGTTTTGAAACTTAACTCTTTTGTTTGTGGTCCACGACCTTGAAAATTGTATTTGTGTGTGTAACGTAATCCTGCTACTGTAAGGGTTGACCAAAGTGTGTTTCTACGGTAATTAAGAGCATTTTGGAATTTCTGCAAACTGGACTTTTAATTCTACGAACCCACAAAGTCACAATTGGTGTCAGAAGTGGAACATACGACGATGGAGGCTGCATTGGAAAATATTTTAGAGAAGATGGAAGAAATGAAGGTCGAATTAACAACGAAGACGGAAACGGCAAATAACAACCTGGCCGCGGAGCTGAAAGACATGAACAAGGCGAATGGCACCCTCGCTGCGAAGACGGAGGCGGCAAATAACAACTTGACCGCGATGATGACCGCGAATATGACCGAACTGACCACGGAAATGAAAGCGGTGAACGATAGCCTGGCAACCGAAATGAAGGCGGCGAACGAGGCCCTCAACGCCAAATTTGAAGAGCAGTTGCCGGCGTAAAGGAGGACGTCACGGAGCTGGGCAAGCGGATGGCTCAAGTGGACGAGCGCATCGAGGACTTGGCGAACCGCGTTAACAACCTTGACGGAAAGGCTGACAGCAACACTAAGTCCCTCAACGCCATGGTGGAGGACATCGTCGGCAGAAGGATGAAGGATGTAAAGGCCGACGCGCCGGGACGCGACACAATATCTGCGCGCGTCAAACCACCAAAGTATGACGGCACGTCGACCTTCGAAGTCTTCCGCCGCCAATTCGACACAGTGGCCAAACACAACAAGTGGTCACCAGAGGAAGAGGCCTCACAGCTAACAGCCAGCCTCCAGGGACGGGCCGCAGAGGTGCTGAACGCGGTCCAGACAGCGGCGGCGCCCAAGGACATCTGGGAGGACCTGGAGAACCGCTTCGGAAACCACCGCCTAGCCGCAGCCTACTGCAGCAAATTGAAGCCAAGGTCGCAGAAGCTAGGGGAGACGCTGCAGGAGTTCGCCCTGGCAATTGAACAGCTGGCCAGCAAAGTTTTGGTCGACCTTCCACCTGAATTCGTATCCCGCGAAGCCGTCTACACCTTCGTTGACGGGTTACGAGACGTCGAGATACGTCAGTGTGTTATGCTCGGCGACTACAAAACAATCCACGAGGCGCTAACGGCAGCATTGAGGATGGAGGCGGCCAAGGTGACGGCTACTCCGGCGTCGAGAACAAGGAGTATCCGCTACACTGGAGACCGGAGACTACCCGAGGGACGCCGGCGAAGACCAAGTGGCGTGTGTTGGGGGTGTGGCTAGCCGGGACACCTGGAGAGAGACTGCCAACACCAGGTAGAGCAGCCGGAGAAACGAGTAAGGGTCGGCGTGGCAAGGGGCACGTTGGCGCCGTCACCACCATCCGCGGATCGCCAGTTGAGTTAGTCGTAATCGAAACTTGATAATCGTGCGTGTGCAGCTGTGTTTTGAAAGTGAACTCTTTTGTTTGTGGTCGACGATCTTGAAGATTGTATTTGTGTATGTAACGTAATTCTGCTACTGTGAGAGTTGACCAAAGTGTGTTTCTACGGAAAATAAAGAGCATTTTGGAATTTCTGCAAACTGGACTTTTAATCCTATGAACCCACAAAGTCACAATTTATTTACTTTGAAGTTTACATTTTTAGGTTCTCCTTGTCATGAAATACCAACATATTACAAATCTAGTTTCTTAATAGAAAGAAACGTAATTACATAATTATCCAGGCCCTATTGATGATATTTGTATGTATTTCATTAAAACATAAGAGGCTTCAGAAACAAAGTGGATGATATTTTTAATGAGTAAGCACTATGATACATTAAAGCACAAAATTAATATAATTTTGAGTTGAACTACTACTCAATGCTCCATATATTGCTAGTGTTTACCTAGAATGCATTTTGTTGGGAACTTCCTAACATCCTCAACTAATGTCGACTGTCCTTAACATACCTGCATAGGCTATAAGAACCTTTACATTGGCAAAAGAAAAAGAAATTTGAGCATTAGGCTTAAAGAACATTTTAGGTACATCAAGAACAAAGAAATAGACAAATTTGCATTAGCATAGCCTTTTTAGAATTGAGAATTACATTATAGAACAAGAAATCCATTTATTAAGAAGTGTTCAGTGTCCAACTGCATTAGCCACATGGGAAAAGTTATTCATAACGAAATCTGATGGAAAACTTTTAATTTTTGACACCACCTTTGAAGAGAACCCAAACTTCAAGTTCATCAAAATCAACAGAGATGCACCTATCGCCTCCAAGGAGTTTACCAAATCAAACTTCAACAGTCGAAATTACCTGAGGATGTTAGGAAAGTCCAAACACAATGCATTCTAGGTAAATACTAGTTATATATGGAGAATCGAGTACTAGTTAAACTCAAAATTATATGATTAAAGTTATTGAACTTTACTATGAGTTTTAATATTGAAAAACAACCCCACATTTTATACATATCCGAACCTCACTTGATGCAACAGGAATATCAGCCAATTTCATTGCATGCGTGCTTTTTGAGGGCAGATTTTCCAGAAAAAATTTACACAGGTGAAATGTTTATACATGTTAGAAATGATTTGACATATAAAGTTTCAGATATATCCAAGTTTTGTGGTAAATAAGACCTAGTAGTCTGTGCAGTTTATTTAAATGAAACTCCATTAAATTTACTTAGAGTAGCTCTTTGTCATTTTTATGCAATTTTAAAATATTTAGAAAGAAATTAAAATATGTTCTAAAGGTTTGTTTTAACCCAAAGGAAATTTATCATATATGGTAATATAAATGTTGATTATTTGAAATGCAGTCTTGAAAGCACAATATTTAGCTCTTTATTCACATTATGGAACATTAACCAACCAGTAAACTTTCTAACAACAAATAGTTCATCCACACTATAGATAACACATTTCTAAATTCAGATAGTATAAACCTTTTTACTCAATAAAAACTTACGGACTGTCAGATACAGATGCACAAGTTCGATACATTAAAAAGTTAAATTTAGCACTCAAATCTAAATATACATATCATAAATATAGATGAAAACTGAAAATACTCTGAATGAGTTTAGCAAGTAACTTGAATTATGAAATCAAACTTACTAAACCAACAGGAGCAGCAATGAATATAACCGTTTTCATCAATGTTTAAAACTCACCTTGAATAATGCTTCCCAGTTAACCTCAACAAAATATCTACTTCAAAAGAAACAATATCTGGATCACTTTGGGAAGTAGTACCTCAACCAGGCATAAAAGAGAGCTCCATCAACAAGTGGGAATGGCTAACAACTCAGATTTAAAGCATTATTTCATAAAATATTGTATGCTTCTAAACAAAAGTAATAAAAGCAATTAAAATGTACCCATGCCGTAATAGCCCAAAGTGGGCCTGAGCCTGCCAAATCGACTGCCGGCCTCATGCCCACAAATGGAAAGTAGAGGTGGGTGATCATCCAACCGATACAGGGACGAGATGTGCTCAAATAAAAGCAGTTACATCATAATAAACTTAACAATTGACAATAAAGTGAAACCTACTTGGAATATAATAATAGGAGAGGTAGGTAAATACTCATTACTAAATGACTCAATAACAGTAAATGCTTACAGCAAAGAAACTGCCGAACCACATGAAGTTGCAGAAGATTTTATAAATTCTTTTTGGATGTAACAGACACATAAATGTTCATTCTGCAAGTAAAGGGACAGCACTTGAATTTCTGGGCAAAAGTTTCCAAATGTAGTGCTTGAATTTAAAGCTGGTATTACTTCTTCCAAAATAAACCGAATTATCAACTCTTTTAAAATAAAGGTTTCTTCAGGTTACAACTAAATAACAATAAAAATATTAAAATCATGTTCATCTCAAATTAGCACTCTTCTTAGTCATTTATCTAATGAGCCACTGAAGATTGGAATGTTTCCTGACAGGATGAAATTATAATTTGTTAAACCCCTTTCCTAAAGGCAAATACAGTAATGATTCAAATTATAGAGCAATACATCTCTTGGCAAATTTTCAGAAGCTTTTTCAAAAAGTAATATTCAACATACTTTATGAACACCTTGAATATAACAACAAACTTGTGAGGCACCAGTTTGGGGTTCAAAAAAGGAACAAAAAAATAATACAGCTCATTATTTTACTCGTAAAGTGTTAACTGCCTTGAACAAAATATACCTACATATATGGAATAAACACTTAAATACAAGCTGCATATATCTGAAAAATCATTACAAAAACTATTATAAGCATCCAGACTGCATAACTGAAAGAAAAGGAAGATGTAAATATCAGTTATATTTATAATTACCATTTATCCCTTATTTTCAGACAGGCAAAACTTGTAATACTTATTCATTGAACAGTCATTTGTTATCCAGAATACCTATAAGTATGCTGCATAAAATCACATGCAAATGACAGTGATCTTAATATTTTGATTAATTTTCTTTCAGTTCAGCAAACATTTCAACAACGCTTGGTAATATCTTGAATACCTTATGTTATTCATAGGCTGGACATTTATACCCACATATATACATACCAGTTAAGCTTTCACTCACAATAACAGCCTACAACTAATTGTTAAGTTAAGGGGAGAAAGCAAATTCCCAAATATAAATATCCAAACATAGAGGTTAGGCGATGCCTTGTCTCTTTAATTTAGGTTATTTTTATATGGAAAAGTAACATAACGAATCATTTGTGTCAACTTGATAGTAGTTTAGTTTTTTGCTGAAAAGGCGCGATTAAAATGCATGAACGAAGCTTGGGTTTATTTCAAGTATATTACATTGAATTTAAGTTCGCAGCATATAATTCACTGTCATAAAAGTTTCACGTGCAGTTATTTTAAGATATAAGCCTCTACATTGTGTACATGCAGACAATTAGGTCCAAAGCTATATACTTTTAGCGAAGAAAGGCTCATTAAATTTGGAAAATATACCTACAGTTTGTCGCCATATTGTTTATCAAGAAACAGCTTTTCTATTTCGTTCGGTTTCTTAACCTTGAAAACTAACATGACTTTGGGATTTGTACCTTACATAGCTTTGAAATACACTTTGATGATCTAAAATATAAACAGCAACATAGCATTTTATCCTGTGGGAGAATCACTTAGTAATATATCATGCTCCGTACATTACATCGTGGCAGGTAACCTAATACAAAGTATTTTGTAAGTTAATTTTGCACATCTGGTGTTGTTTTTCCGAACGTGTAAACCACAAATAAACAAAACATAAGTAAAGCTAAATCATGTTACGCAGATTTTTTGTCTATTGGCCTACATTGTTCGACTGCGTGTATGTATGGATACTGCATTTACATCTATATATTCCAACATATTAAATAAATTTCCTACATTTATTTCAATTTGGCGACGAAAATGCTTCACCTGCTTATTAACAGATACTCACCACATTTATTGGTTTAAAACGTTTCCACATAGCTTGTAAATTTTTATAAATTAGCCAATGAACAAATTAGACAAACTTGTTATACCCCCCTAAATACTCAAAGTGAAAGGGAACCATAGTGACCAATCTTAGCAACACGAGAAGGAAAACAAGTAACTGTTAACTTAAAACTATTATTTCTAACAGTTATTTTCTTATTTTTCTAAGAGTAAATATTTAAGAAGCACAAATGCTTAAGACGTGGAATTACCTACCTGTATCTGTTTTGAAGGTAACACTCGGAAAATGGATTTGAGTTGTTTTAATTTAAAATATCGCTATCCGTACTCTCAGACAAATAAAAACGCCAAATTTTAGGTAGATAGATAGATAGCTTTATTCGCCTTAGGAATATACAATATTCAAGGCTTCGTCAAATTTGTACCCATAAGAATAATACATTTCTTATGAGTACTACAATTATGAATAATACAATAGTAATTAATTAATACAATAGTAGTTAGATAATACAACAGTGGTATAGTAGGTATAGACAAAATAGAGGATGCAAACAGTGTACCTCGCGTGATGTAGATGGAAGCATGGTTAGTAAATTAAAATCTTAATTCATCTGCAAAAGAACCTCTCAATAATAGAAGAATATCTACACAGTCCCTTAAAAGTTTAAACAACATTCTATACCTATCGCAAGCAAGCAATATTTCGAATCTCTCCATATTTTAAACAATTTATGTTATTCATTAGTACGTTAATTTTAACCTCATGCAAGCACCTTCCATACAATGCGATCAGCGTTGGCCCATTAGCCTGTATTTAAATTTCTTTTTTATAGTACGAATTATTGAATTTCACATTTCTTAAATCTCGTTTCCTTTGGGCAACATTTATGAGAAATACTCGTTCCTGAATTGAAACGCAGCCATTTTAAAGAACAATCCCATTCCTTTTATTATAATATATATGTAAGTTACGTCCTCCAACGTAATATAATAATAATAATAATAATAATAATAATAATAATAATAATAATAATAATAATAATAATAATAATAATAATAATAATAATAATAATAATAATAATAATAATAATAATAATAATAATAATAATAATAATAATAATAATAATAATAATAATAATAATAATAATAATAATAATAATAATAATAATAATAATAATAATAATAATAATAATAATAATAATAATAATAATAATAATAATAATAATAATAATAATAATAATAATAATAATAACAATAACAATAACAATAACAATAACAATAACAATAACAATAACAATAACAATAACAATAACAATAATAACAATAACAATAACAATAATAACAATAATAACAATAATAACAATAATAATAATAATAATAATAATAATAATAACAATAATAACAATAATAATAATAATAATAATAATAATAATAATAATAATAATAATAATAATAATAATAATAATAATAATAATAATAATAATAATAATAATAATAATAATAATAATAATAATAATAATAATAATAATAATAATAATAATAATAATAATAATAATAATAATAATAATAATAATAATAATAATAATAATAATAATAATAATAATAATAATAATAATAATAATAATAATAATAATAATAATAATAATAATAATAATAATAATAATAATAATAATAATAATAATAATAATAATAATAATAATAATAATAATAATAATAATAATAATAATAATAATAATAATAATAATAATAATAATAATAATAATAATAATAATAATAATAATAATAATAATAATAATAATAATAATAATAATAATAATAATAATAATAATAATAATAATAATAATAATAATAATAATAATAATAATAATAATAATAATAATAATAATAATAATAATAATAATAATAATAATAATAATAATAATAATAATAATAATAATAATAATAATAATAATAATAATAATAATAATAATAATAATAATAATAATAATAATAATAATAATAATAATAATAATAATAATAATAATAATAATAATAATAATAATAATAATAATAATAATAATAATAATAATAATAATAATAATAATAATAATAATAATAATAATAATAATAATAATAATAATAATAATAATAATAATAATAATAATCTCCGTATCCCTCTCTCTTCCGTTTCCCTTCCCCATCCTCTTCTCCCTTCCCTCCCCTCCAAGCCCTCTATCCCTTTCGCTTCCCCTTCTTTACGGCTTTGTACTTTTCAACCCGTTCCGGATCCAATTTGGTCTGCCCATCTTTTCTTCGGTCTTCCTTGGTTTCTTGCACCTTTGGGTTTATAGTTTATGACTATTTTAGGAATTCTGTTTTAACCATGCGTTTCCCATTGGTTTATGTTGTTAGAAATAATTTGGATTATATCTTCTACTTTTAATTCTTACTTAATATCTTGAAACCATTAGTAATTTTTTTTCTTTTTGGTGTAACCAGCTATTTCTCTTACAAATATCACTTCTGATGCCTATACCTACTCTAATACCATTTCTTCCCGGTTCTCCCGATGCGGGCCACTTACGAAACCGCCTGAGCCATCCCGCTCGGTAAACTACAACTGGTCCTCTTTCATTTATTCTTATTTTTGTATCAGAATAGATACTTTTATAACTTCAATTATGGTATGGTGTTAGACCTCTACTTTCCAAAAATACTTTTCAAAATTCAGTATCCCTGGTGATACTTTTTCAAAAGCTTTTCAATTGTCAATAAATAGAAAGTGCGTCTCTAAATTTTGTTCTCTTGTTTTTTATATAATTTGTTCCAAAGTAAAAACATTGTCAATAGTGCCTCTTCCTCTTCTAAAACCTGTTTCTTCTAATATCAACACTTTTCAGTCAATCGATCATTCCTGCCGTTTAATGGTGATACGCCACTGCTTTTGAAACATAGAGAAGCAAACTGAAAGGAGTGCATGTTTTAGATCTTCTCAAATTAGAGCATTCAGCTGACTTCTTTTAAAGCCTGTAAATCCTTTCAGTTTGCCTTACGCTTAGAATTGGAACGGTATTTTGAAATAAAGTATTTATAATAAATTTAAGCCAGAGGAAAACTAATTATTAATTTTGTTAGATTTTTCATGTGATTTTGTTTATTGAGCATTATGATCAAGTTGTGTAAGTATTAAAACATTTGTGTGGTAAATAAGTGAGAATATTTAATCTATGTATGAAAAAGAAAGGAAGATATATATTGTAGGCACAATATATTGTGCCTACGGTATTTATAGGCAATGAAATAGTTGGTTGTCAAGGGCCACGGTAAGCAAAATCAATAGTCCCTATAGGGGATGAGCTTAGTTGAAGCTTGGACAATGTAGAGGCAATATGTCTAGATACATAAGTGAAAATGAGCGTTAAATCATTCGGCCAAGTTACTGCAAAAGTTATAATATTGTGCGTTTTTAAAACAACAGTGCCAAGTTGATAGTTTTGGAATCCAATACAATTATAAGAAGGTTTTAAATACATTCTACATATAATTATTTTATTCCAACATTCAATCCTGGAGCATCTTTTATGTTACGACATACGTCCGAGGCCGAACGCCTGAGAAAAGAATTCGTGTTAGCTGCCGGGGCATGAAGAATTACTTAAATATTTTGTTTTCAAAGATCCTTTCAACAACGGCATCAAACGGCTTCAAGTGGCTTCATCAACAAAACGCCGAGATAGAAAACCATGCCACGGCTCGACATGGCATGCCGGACTCCTACACAAAATGATCCATCTGAGGCTCCCAACACAAGTGATCAACATTCTACACAGCTTCTTGCGACATCGCACATTTAAAGTCTCAGTCGCGGGGAAAACATCAACACTAAGGCCAGTGAGAGGCGGAGTCCCCGAAGGCTCTGTGCTATCCCCCACCCTCTTCAACGTCTTTATGGCAGATTTCCCCACAGAACCACGAGTCGAAATGGCACAATACGCTAACGACGTGTTTCTGTTCTGCAAGGACAGACACATTCTCAGAGCCTTCAACCCCATTCAAAGACATCTCCGCCTAACACAACAGTGGTGCCGGCGTTGGCGGATGTCCGTAAATCCGGACAAAAGCCACGCCATACTTTTCACAAAGCGCCACACCCCCGCAGACTGCCCCAACTTCAGCTACCGAGGTCGAAGGATAGAGTGGTCTAACTCTGTCCAGTACCTAGGAGTAAACTTGGATAGAGGTTTAACTTTTCGCCGGCACATCAGGGACCTTTCGGCGAAGGTACAGGGAGCAATTGCTTCCCTGTACCCAATGCTGGGGTCGACCTCGATGCCAGTCCGCATGAAGTTGTACCTCTTCCGAGCGCTGGTAATCCCGGTGATGCTATATGCCTGCGAGATCTGGGGCATGGCAGCAGACAGCTGTTTAGCATGGCTTCAACGTGCACAGAATAAAGGACTGCGGTCTATTTATTCTGTGGGACGTCATTTCCCTACCAGGTTGCTCCACGAAGCATTGGGTCTTCCATACGTGGAGGATGAAATTAGGCGCCGGGCTTCAAAATTATACGCAAGTTTACCATCTCACAGAAGCGCCCTTGTCAGATCATTGGGAAATTATGACCACACTAGACGCCGATCTAGACTGCATCGGGTCCCCCGTATGGCATGCGGGCACCCTAGATAACCCAGGAGCTAAACCTATCAGCAGCTAAAGCTGAGCTCCTCATAATTCTTCCAAGCTGTTTGGCATCTAAATTTCTCCCCAACTAAAATACAAAATATTTAAAACAAAAAAAAATGGGTGCTAAGTACTGCATCCTCTCCTTCAACCCGAAGGTACTTTGGTAACCTCAAAATTAACTCCCAATCAAAAACCTACATCACTTTCATCCTACATCTTTCAATAAAAATCCTACCTTCGGTAAAACCCTTAATGGGTGGGCACGCAGCAAAAGCCTTCTGGCTGTATACAGCCAGCCAGCACGAGCGAGCGAGAGAAAACCATAATTCTACCAACGCTATTAGAATATATTGTAACTTTGTGGGTTCCTAGAATTAAAAGGCCGATTTGCAGAAATTAAAAATCTCCTTTATATTCGTAGAAATACTCTTATAGATTACAGCAGCATTACGTTACATACACCATCAATCTACCAAGGTCGATGACAATAACAGTGACAGCAGATTACATTATTAGCTCTCGTTACAATAACACTTCCAGCCGTCTGGTTTCACAACAACTGCTTCACAACTGACTGACTGACTGACTGACTGACTGACTGACTGACTGACTGACTGACTGGTGTGTTACAATCACTTTTATATCTAATTCATAATTCGAGACTCTTCCAGAAGAATAAACAAACCGAATAATCAAGATATTACCAGAAATTTCCATTTATCTCAGTTTGTTTGTTTCAGTAAGTCTTTTATCTAAAGCGCTATGTTTATCTGCTTATGCAAGCTCGTTATCTACGTGAAACCTATCCGTTCCTTTGTGTGCCAAGCCGTCTTATCGCGATCGGGTTCGCGAAAATGTGCTTCATAATGGCTTCCCAACGTGGAGCTTCAAGATGATCGAAGTGGAGCATCGCAAATCCCCTAAGCAATTACAAATCAATGCTACATATCGCGCCCAGCGTGGGCCTACGAGATAATTAACGTGCGCATATCAACCTCATCCCATTTCCGATCCAGTTGCAGAATACTGAGATTTTATTTTTGATTCTATTAAATTAATCATAATTCTGGTAATTTGTGATACGGTGGCAAAATAGGAAAGACTGTGATTTGTTATTACGTAATATTATTCTTTGTGAACAGCAGTTAACCATTCATTAATTGAAAAACCGTTAACCTACAACGATAGAAATAAATATAATTGATTTTCATTCTACAATGATATACAAATCATAACAAAAATTATATCCTGATACGTAGATACAAAGAATGTCAGCATTTAGAGATATTAAATTCAGCAGCAAAAACAAAAGACAATTATTACAATAAAAAGAAGCATTAGCTTACGTGTCTCGAACTTTGGCAAAATATCTCACACTATCGTCACTTGATACAGATTTAATAAACCCTGATATTTTTTAATTACTGCTTCAACATATATTATACAAATCTTCAATTTCTTAGCAATCAGCTTGTGATTGTTTATTCCTAATTGTTGGGTTGTTCTTTTTATAAATTGAAGTATACTGCCAGAGTACTTAAAGACTGACACATTAATTTCTGACACAATTGATTTCTGAAGAAATAGTTCCAGTTAATATAACTCTTTTGAAGGCCACAACTCAGAAACAAACGTATCTGACACATGTTTAATGGACCTTTTGTTGTATACATAAGGTCAATGCATACCTAAATTTTTGGTGTTTTTGTTTTAAACATTTGTGAGTAATACTGGTATTTTCTATTAATGTGAGGGTGCATTTAGTAGTAATGCTGTTGAAGAGGTACGACATTTCTAATAGGTTATACTTGTGGCATTTCATATTATAATTAATTAGTGGGAGTTCCCTTCCTACATCTCCGGAGGAAATTAAGTGTAAAAAAGTGAATAAAATGAATAAATTAACCTATGAATTATGTGGGGATGGGTTATTACTATTTTGGAATTCTGTAATCCCTCGCCTTATCGACACCGGCGACCTCCTTAGTTTATAGGGAGATGTAAACAACGCACAAGATTGCTTGAGCGTTCGGGTCCCAAGTCCTCATTCGGTAGGTTTCGTCTATTTCCGTAAACACAGATGACAACTTTGAAACAGGAAATGCGCTACACACTGTGACATCTAGTGGCTAATATGCTAAGCTTTCACACGTGCGCCATTTAATTTTGTGCAATTTTGAGGTTAATTATTAGTTAACCAGTTTACAACAAATCTAACAGCAAGACTATGTTGTCAGTGTTATGGCTCTCGAAAGGGGACACATTATTTTTCGTCTACCTCCGTATAACTGTGATCTGAACGCAATTGAGCTGGCGTGGGCAAAAATAAAGAATGTTTACAAAGTATGCAATGTTAACGAGAGCCACAAATCTGCGGAAACTTGCTATAGAAGCGACGGATCGGGAAGGATACGCTAAGAAGGTCCTAGAGCTGGAAATGCAATATTGGAGAAACGATGGTGTAGTAGAAAATGCAATTAATGAAATTATTAACACATTAGAGGATACAAGCGATGAGAGTGATGTAGGTGACTTGGAAATCGAAGAATCACAAAACAAGTGAGTGTTTATAGCTGTCATAATATTTGCTTAATACTTTTATGTGTTTTATAACAGTAAATATATAAGCATACAGCATATCGGATGGAGTTCAATTGTTTGTTGCCACATCTCATACCTTCGGCGCATATCTTCGCTTATCTTACCGATATTTGGCTGAATTGTGTTTTTTCTAGGTTGACCACACTGCAGAAACAAAGGCGTGTTAGCTCTCTTTTCTTCCCCTCTGACCGCACTACACCATAAATCCAGCGCTCAAGAAATCTTGCGCATATAGTATTACCCCACCAGCAGCTGTGGTTGCAGAAAGCATTTGCGCTAATTTATTGGCGCCTGACAAACGTGCGCTGTAAATGAGCTTCTATGCAAAGCTTTGCTTTGCCGTTTTCGATGTTTTGAGTGCCTTATGAGATAGCACTTTTACGTTCACATTAAATGCAAAGATGTGTATATTGTGTAATATATATTTCCTTTTATACGCAAAAATATGACTGAATGATTACCACAATTACACAAATATTTGATTTCTTCACATAACCTCACCTCATTTATAAATTAAAAATTGAGTTAGGGATCTTTCCGCGGAATAGCAGTGCTAAATAACTGCGTGTAGACACTTTGGCATTGACTTGAAGGTTCTATTGATATGTAACTATATATATTACCCACCTAATTGGAATCTGAACACGGACAAATTCCTTAAATGACTTCCACTTCCAAAATTTTCCTTTGATAATTCCTCCGCCACAGCAATATATCTTCACGCTTAACAATTATGTTTTTTTTTCTATTTCTGTTCTCAAATTAAAAATCTACGTAGAGAAAAATGGTATGGAAGCTGGGTTTTCAAAGCTCGGCTATTCGGGATCATTGTTTACTGCTGGAAGCACTTTTGTAATTGTGGTGGCTCGTTTCTTTCAAAGAAGCTGTGAACCTTGCGCAGAATACCACTTTTAACAAATTCATCATATTCACCTTCCACAACTGCTTCTTTCCTGGAGTGGAAAGCCGCCCGTTTCTACCTCATTTTGAGGGCCACTAATACTTGCAGCTGAAACACCGGTATATTATGCTGACATATTAATGTCCTCCATTGCTTAAGTCGGGTATTTTACACACAACTTGCACAACACGTTCAATATTGCGACTCTGTGGTTTCGTAGAATTAAAACTCTTGTTTGCAGAAATCAAAATTGCCATTTGTTTCAGTAAAAACGCTTTGTACACCTCTTAAAGCAGAAAAATGACGTAACATACACAAACGCAGTCTTTAAGGTCGTTTCGATCCACTGCCACACGTAAACAAACCAAAGAATTCACTGCGGCATGCTTTAACTGTCCACACAGCTGCACGCTCAATTAACAACTCACTAGCAAACTAACTCCGCTCTAACACTTACCTGCTTTTGTACCTCCAGCCATCGTTTCTAGAAAACCGCCAACGTTTTAAGCCTTTCACGACGGCAAGAGAAATATGGAACTATCCTAGACATCTCTCTGTCTCTTTCTCTCTCGGCAAATGTTCAGCGATCGCCCACGCGCCGGCTGCGGCTTGCGGCCGCAGCACCAACTAACAACCTGATTGGCCACACTGCTCCCTCCTCAAGGGTGGTCGTCCCGAACAGCACCTTCGTAGCGGGCCAGACGATCCAGACGTAGCACCAACAGTTCACCTTGCTGGAATTCTTGGCTGTTGGCTTGCCTGTCGTACTGGGTCATCATGCGGTTGCTTGCCATCTGGATGTTCTGACGATCCATCTCATGCATGTCGTGGAGATGGTCCACGAGGTTCTCCACATACTCGGTTGCTGGCTGTTTTGCTTCCAGGGGGCTTCCAAACGTTAGGTCACAAGGGAGGCGTAGCTCTCGGCCGAACATTAAGCTTGCTGGCGTCATCCCAATGGTGTCGTGTGTTGACGAGTGGTAGACCAGCAAGAACAGTGGCACCTTGACGTCCCAGTCTCGCTGATGGCCTTCCTTAGATGTTCCTCTAGGGTGCTGATGTATCTCTCGATCATGCCACCACGCTGGCCCTTACTCGTTTTCCGTCTGCTCTTCCTGATGTGGGCAGTCTCTCTACTGGTGTCCCAGCTGGCCACACTCCAAACACACGCCACTAGTCTTCGCCGGCGTCCCTCGGCTAGTCTTCGGTCTCCATTGTAGCGGATACTCCTTGTTCTCGAGGTCGGTGTAACCATCACCTTCGCCGCCTCCATTCTTAATGCGGCTGTTAGAGACTCCTGGTTAGACTTTTAGTCGCCGAGCATTAGGCGCTGACATATCTCGGCATCTCGTATACCGTCTACGAAGGAGTAGGCGGCTTCTCGGGATACAAATCAGGGTTGGAGGTCAACTAAGGCTTTGCCGGCCAGCTATTCAATTGCCAGGGCGAACTCCTGCAGCGTCTCCCCTGGCTGCTGCGTCCTAGACTTCAGATGGCTGCTGTAAGCTGCGGTCAAACGGTGGTTTCCGAACCGGTTCTCCAGAGCCTCCCAGATGTCCTTGGATGCGGCCACTGTCTGGACCGTGTTCAGCACCTCTGCGGCCCGTCCCTGGAGACTGGCTATTAGCTGTGCGGCCGTTTCCTCTGGCGATCACTTGTTGTGCTTGGTCACTGCGGTGGAATTGGCGGTGGAAGCCTTCGAAAGTTGACGTGCCGTCATATTTAGATGGTTTGACGCACGTAGATGTTATGTCGCGTCCTGACGCGCCGAGCTTCAAATCCTTCAACCTTCTGCCTACGATGTCCTCCATCATGGCGTTCAGGGACTTGGTGTTACAGTCGGCACTTCCCTCTAGGTCGTTAACGCGATTCTCAAGGTCTTCGAAGCGCTCGCCCAACTGCATGACGTCCTGCTTCACGCTGGCCAACTGCTTCTCAAATTTGGCGGCGAGGGCCTCGTTCGCCGCCTTCATTTCTGTGGCTAGGCTGTCGTTTGCCGCTTTCATTTCCGTGGTTAATTCAGCCTTCATTGCAGTCATCGTCGCGGCCAGGTTATCTGCCGCTTCCGTCTTCGCAGCAAGGGTGTCATTCGCTGTTCTCATTTCTTTCAGCTCGGCGGTGAGGTTGTCGTTAGCCGTCTTCATTTCTTCCGTCTTCTCTAAAATCTTTGCCAATGCAGATCCATCATCCAGTTCCACTCCTGACACCAAATATGACTTTGTGGGTTCGTAGAATTAAGTCTTGTTTGCAGAAATTTAAAATGCTCTTTGTTCAGTAAAAGGTCGCGTTCTACACCTTACTGCAGTAAAATGACGTAACAGACACAAACGCAGTCTTTAAGGTCCGCTCGTTCCACTGCTACACGTAAACAAACAAAAGAATGCACTGCGATACACTTCAAATGTCCATACAGCTGCACGTTCAATTAACAACTCACTAGCAAACTGACTCCGCTCTAACACTTGCGGACTTTTATACCTCCAGTCATTGTTTCTAAAAAGCCGCCGACGTTACAAGGCCTTTCACGGCGGCAAGAGAAAGATGGAACTATCCAGACATCTCTCTGTCTCTCTCTCGGCAAGCGTTCAGCGCTCGCTCACGCGCCGGCTGCGGCTTGCGGCCACGGCACCAACCAACAATGCGATCGGCGATAATATAATGTGTTTTCATCACTTTTAACGATTTCCCGCTGTGACGTTTACATATTACATGGAAGCAGCCATGTTGTGTGACTGATTCTGCCCCTCCTTCTTCTTTTAAAGTGCAGAAGCGCAGCGTGCACTCTGGTTAATACATAAAAAATTACGCTTACTATATCAAATAAAATACTTTTGAATGTTGCATTTGTAATAATGAAAAATGGTTTATATATTTTGCATTAGATGATATGTAAACTGTATTTTTCAACCACATAGAGTTACAAGGCTAAACAGCCAATGATGTCGCACACGTACACGTGCCTTTGTTTACATCGTCCCATAAACTAAGGACGGTGCCGGTATAGGAGGTTTTCTTTCATAGTACAACAAAGCTGTGGCGTAAGGATAGCCAAATACACCATTGTGACGCTTTTGCTCATGTGCAGTGTTTGCCCTTGCGACCTTACGATCAGAAGGTCAGCTTCTAACATATTGTGGCACCTAGAATGACTTCCTGTTACTTGTGATAAAAATGCACAAGTAACAGTTTTTAAAATGATTTGTACAATACGTGCTGAGACTGCGAGTCGACATAACTAGTTAATCAATGTTCAAAATGCTTTGCATAAATTAATGAGAAGTAAGGAAATACCAATAAAGTATATTAAAATTTATTTCGAAGTGGCTTATGCCACAAAGAATTTTATTTTATATAAATTTCATCCTGAATAACTTATTGATACAGTTGAGATTAATTGCATGAAAATATTTGTTTCTATGCAATAAGTACTTCTCTAACTGGCGCAAGGCATAGAAATAATACATATAGGTATTATGGATAGCTGCTCTTTGCTCTTTAACTGCAGTGATTATCAGAGACTCAATCCAGATTGTGCATGAAATACCCTTTTATTTTGCTCAAAAGCTTCTTTATCAGGCTTTAAGTTCTTTTACTATAAATCTATGGCATGAAACCATTTACTCTTTTCCCTTTCAAAAGAAGCTGTACTAAGGGTTTTTGCAACCACCCTCCCCCAATGCATGACCGTCTGTCAGGTTTGCACCTGCAATCTTGGAAACGGGGGCTAGTACATTATCTTAGAACATGATGTGTTAGGTATGTAGAACGTAAAAATACTGTATATAAGAACTTTTATTAATTAATTTACATTTTTTTTGTAATTTACGTCCTCCAACATTGTCATATCGGACAATGAAGGAAA
The DNA here is from genome assembly GCA_030765055.1 of Mantis religiosa. Classification (NCBI taxonomy): domain Eukaryota; kingdom Metazoa; phylum Arthropoda; class Insecta; order Mantodea; family Mantidae; genus Mantis; species Mantis religiosa. The sequence goes on from CM060950.1 coordinate 64,475,359, forward strand.
TGGGTGAAATGATGCTCAAATGAGTCTGGGGACCATGGAGCTTAGAGTTACCCGGCATTCATCTGTCACGGGATAAGGGGAAACCCCGCGAAATCCTTATCCAGGTAACTCGCCCTAACCGAGATTCGAACTAGGGACCTCTTGAACGTGAGGCAGACACGCTACCATCTATGCTACCGAGGCGGGTAATTTACTTTGCTTAAAGTACTTTATATATACAGGACGTTTCAGAAATAATTTTACAAACTTCAGGTATAGGTTCCTCACACCAAAAGAAAGAAAAAAGTTCATATGAGCAGCATATGACGCATAATCCTTGGATTAGGCAATATTCATGCCACAATGAAGTGTGAGTTCAATGGCATTCGGAGTCCAACCTCAAAACTTCATTTCTCTATGCACACATAGAAGGCGTTGGTCTATTGTACTACATACGGTAGATGGCGAAGTGTCCATGGAGACTTGTTTACGTTTGTCATTTGTTATCAGTCTGTCTTCAACGTTTCAACTGTGTAGGTACATGTAGTGAGTTAACTGCACGTGTTTCGTTCCACCATGGCTGGATATTCATTTCGAGAACAGGCAGACATGATATTTATGTATAGTCGCGCGAATGGTAATGGACGCGAGGCTGCACGGCTCTATCAGATGGAGTTTCCAGACCGAAAGCAACCGAGTCATCCAACCTTTGTCGCTGTTTATCGTCGCCTTGCTGAGACAGGAACCGTTGCACCACGGACTATTGATCGAGGAAGACTAAGAGCTGTTCGTACGCCGGAACGCGAAGAACACATGTTAAAGTGTGTCGAAGACGATCTAGGTATCACTGTGGCATCTGGTACATCACTCGTGACAATATGGAGGGTATTTCACGAGCAGTTCCTGTATCCATATCATATACAACGTGTGCAGGGCATTTCGCCTGCCGATTATCCACCACGGGATAACTTTTGCGGATGTTTTTTTTAGAAAAACAGCCAATCCATTGTTTATCTCGTCAGTTTTGTCTACAGACGAGACAGCGTTTGGGAGAGATAGAATTACTAATTTCCACAACGTACACGTATGGGCAGATCGCAATCCTCATGCTGTACTTCAGACTAGATATCAGCAACAGTTTAGTCTGAATGTGTGGGCTGGCATTCTTGGTGATTGTCTGGTAGGTCCATACGTTTTACCAGCACATCTTACTGGTACTGTCTACAGGAACTTTATCCAGCACACTCTTCCCGACCTATTTCACGAAGATGTGCCCGTGCAGATAAGAAAAAAAAAAAAAACATGTGGTTTATTCATGATGGGACTCCGACACATCTTAGTCGCATTGTTCGAGATGCACCAACTGGTATCTACCATAACCGATGGATAGGCCACTTCCATGGCCTGCACTTTCTGTCGACCTCATTCCTGTGGATTTTTACCTCTGGGGCCATCTTAAATCATTGGTTTGTGGAGCTGCCATTCCGGATGCAGAAACGCTTCATCGACGTGTAATGGAAGTCTGCGAAACCATTCGCCACCATCCCGGATTTTTTGAAAGGGTGCGACATTCCATGTTTCGACGAGTACAGGCATGCATAGAAGCAAGAGGAGGACATTTAGATAATTTATTATGAGTTTTGCGTGTTATAAGTATACCACTGTGTTGAACACTTCCTTAAGAGAAAACAATGGTTTATGGGACATAATATGTTCATATGGACTTTTTTCCCTTCTTTTTGTGTGAGGAACCCATACCCGAAGTTTGTCAAAGTATTTCTGAAACAATCTGTATATATAAATCTCAGGCAGTTTTTATGGTTTCCCAGTAGATCCCTCACTGAACATTTCAGGGACTTTGATTATTGTTAAGGTTTAAAATACAGACGTGTGCAATTTTTTTTTTTTACTTTTCTTCAGTTTAACAGTCAAAATAATAGTTATATACCGCCGTAACTTATTTCAATTTGTCGTAATTCTTTTCCTTGCTGTAATATAAAGCATATTCAATTAAATTTCTCTCTTAATAATATCTGGGGGATTTTTCTTTTACTTATTGAGTATGGTGGTAGCTCTGAATTAAGAGTAGCCATTCTCTTCATGTCTGTTGTTTGGTTATTTTTAAGACGCTACTGCCGGCCTGTTGAGACGGCTACTGCGTTTGAATGTAACGTTGAATCCAGGAAGCTCTGATTTCCGTGGTGTAAATACATACATTATCCAACTGTTTGGTGATATTGCTTTCCACAGGGGTGAAGCCGAGATAGGAGAAATGGCAACAAGAGATTTTAGGTCGCCACCCGAAAACACAGGCGCTGGCGTACTGGATCACGAAGGCGATTGGCTGATTCAAGTTATGCTACAACTTTTAAATTTGTTTTAGTTTGATATTCTGTGGTTTGGCCATCTTGAAAATTTCAGAGTGAAAGAAACAGCATTTGATACATCATCGCTTGATCTTGGCTACTTACTCCAGGTATAGAGAAATGAGAATAATCAGATTTAAAATTGTCATCATTATTGAAGGTCTACTGTGAATAGCTGTACAAGATGCTATAACACGTTATTCAGTGGATTGCTGTGAAAACCATTCACGGAAAAATAAAAGCTTATTGGCATTACATTACTTTGATTTTATTTTCAGATACAAAAATAAAGAAGTGAATGTTCCAATATTGAAGCTGAACTTCATTGAAATTCGTTGGAGATTTCAACCACTTGCTAACTTAACCTACAAGTTAACATACGCCAGTGAGAATCTGATGTTACTGTTACAAGTCCTCCACAATCAGTTATATGAATTTCTGGATAATTTTGGCCATACTAGTTCTCTGGAGGAACGTGTTATCTCAAATTTCAAAGTGCCAGATAACATAAGACTATGTGCAAAACATGGAATGCACATGTATATAATTAAGGCATGTTTCCCATTTCTAATTTATAAATACATTAAAGATAAGTAAAATAGCATTTGTGAATAAAGGACGGTTAACACAGGCCATGAAAAATAGATGAAAATATTCAAATCTGTATAATTTCAGTCCTTTTTTGAATTTGTTTTTTTTGACCAATTCAGTGGTAGTTGTTTTTATATAAGTTATAGATTTTTAAATACATAATGATTTGAGATTTATTTAGGCAGTTATAGAAACAGTAAATTGCCTAATTAAGGTTATTTATTCAAATGCTGCAATTAACACTCACTTTTTTAATGTACCTATATAATGTATACAGTTTCTGGATGACTAGTAGTTAACATTATTAAACTAATCTTTTGCCTAATAGCAGTCATTCTCAAACTGCTTAATGATATGGTATAGTGCAGTACTGTGATTACATTGATTTAATTGCTTTGTACTTTTATTTGCATACTACATTACGTGTTTGAGGTTCTTTCTAAAGGTTAGGGTAAATGCCAGGTAATGCTGAGGCAACTAACCTCATTAATATTGAAACATGTATTATGCTTAATACATAGCTAAGCTGTTATAATGTTATGCTAAACTTTCTTTGTAATACAATGAATTACTCATATTATTCATCACTTTAAACATATCTGTGGGGTATAGTTAAACAGAGACTGAAAAAATTGAAAATAACAACAAAAGTTCACTTATTGACGGCCTGATAAGCATTTGGCACAGAGATGAAGAAATAAAGGAAAAGTGCTCCACCCTTTTAGAGAGCATGCCTAAATGCATCAAAAGGTAGTAAAGGCTAATGGAATGCATACAAAATACTAAGGGTTGAAAAAAGTATTTTGTAATATTATTTCTGTTAAATAAATAGAAAATAAATGGTATATGTTAAACATTTCACCATTGAGTCTAATAATTTGCACACGTCTGTACCTTAGTTACTTTTGAATATGTGAAGTGAGGTAGTGTAAATATAACTGATGATAAATTAATGTTAAGTTAATTGATGGAAATTAACCGTTTCTCCATACTAGCTGTGTATACTTATAGGCTAAGATTTTGGATAGAGAAAAATTCAATGCACTTGTTTTTTTATGCAGTGTTGGTATTTTAACCGTATGCATGATCTTACAGTTGACAATGCTCCAACCACCAAGGCCACACTCTTGATTATTCTAACAGAGATTGGCCATCTTAATAAAAATAACCAGGATTAGACCTAGCCTTAATTCAGACCCAACCCTCATTCAAAAACCCTGATTATGTTGTTTGATTTGTTAATAACTACACAAATTGTCAAGATGTAATATATTTATTTGGTATATAGCACAACGTTATATACACACTGACTTACATGGTTCACAGTCATATTTAGAAGATAAAACCTGGGGCAGAATTCAGAAACACCCCTAGGCCAACATTAATACATGAAATAATCAGACATATAACACGGAATGTTCAGGTGCCCCTTCCAACATTCCTGTTCACTTTAATATTCCACTTCAAACTCAGCAAAACTGACCTTCATATACAGCTTTAGTCAGTGTATCAGCTTCAATTTCTTTGACTCAATATACACTACATTATTTATACTTTCATTATGCAGAATTTTTACAAAGTGATACACTACATCAATATGTTTCTGCTTTACATGATTTGGCTTTTTCTGAAATGTAATATAACAGTGGTTACCTCCATATACCAGTATGGGAGTTTCAACATATATATTTGTATACTTCCAAATTTACCAAGAACATCTTTTGCTACAGTCTGACTTATTACAGAAAACGATTATTTAATGAAACATCTTTACAGTACTGGATTGAATTGATTGTGAAACTCCTGTGAATGTTCAAGAAGAATGACTTTATTATTAACTCCTAAGCAACACACACACACACACACATGTCTAACACACATTTATATTCTAGATTTCTTAAAATTTTCTTTATCCACATTAATTCTTTTGCACAGCTGCTTAGTGCAACATACTCAGCTTCTGTACAAGAGGGTACTGCGGATTATTTTTCAGTCATCCAAGAAACTGCACTGAGGACATTAAATATCTTGTTGTAGACTTTTCTAAGTCTCCTGTGCAGAACCAACAATTTACATTGCTTTCCTGTCATTTGGGAACAATAAACTAAGATGTATATGAGAATTACTTCAAAGCCGTTCCATTGCAATACAGTTGCCTCTGTCTGATATGTACAATAGAAATTGACTGCTGCATTAATTAAATTTAAAGGGAGTCGATTAATGACTATAGTTTCATTAATCGACTCTCTTTAAATTTAATTTATTATAACACTGTTTTCAACACTTCCAAGAAAGGAATTGCTGCATTAATATCCGATCTTGTAATTACCATTATATATACAAGACATCCTGCTAATTCTCTGTATGGTTTGCTGTTTACAACACATTATTCATAAAGTTCTTTAGGTGCATTAATTTAAAAAAGTGTTATTACAGATTTACACCCACTCATTTGGTTATGTTCAAGCAAGTTCATGAGATAAGTTTTCTAATCTAACACAATAACTTCTATCCTGGAAACATGAATTGTGAGAAAGTTCTGAAGCTTTTGTAACAGTTTTGCTTTGAACTTGACATTATCACATGATTTACACTTATTAAATCTTCAAATTTGTTTGCAGCAACCATTATGTCATCAACATACATGAACAACAGGACTGCTTAGCATTGTGGTGTATGAACAGTGGTCATTCTGTGACTTTAAGTCTAGGTTTTTCGTAAACAGATAAAACTTACTATTTCAAGCTATATGTGCCTTTTTCAAGCCATAAAGAGGATTGTTTAGCTTACAAACTAATAATGAACCACTGGTGAGCAACCTTCAGGTTACTTCATATATATTTTTCATTTACTTCACCATGTAAGAATGCATGCATACCTCACATTTAATTGCTAGTCACGAACTAGTTTCCATTTATTACAGACATTAAAATATTTAATGTGACTGTCCTATTTACTGGGGTATGCTTTGTGATAATCATAAAAATTTCTGATTACAACCTTCTATTGTAAGTCTTGCTCTGTGTTTTGTTACCTTGTCTTTATTTTGAACAACCATTTACTATCAAGTGGTTTTATACCTGTCAGTAACTTGGTTAACGACTAAGTATTCTTTAACTTTAGAACTTTTAATTCTTTGTTTACTGCATCTTATTGCAAATGTTCATTTGCTCTGCCATTGGCATTCTCATATTCATTTGGCATGTGCATCATGGACATATGTTTCTGCTTTAAAGCTAAGCACTTATACATATAGTGCAAGTCTAGTTCATGTTCAGTGCTTACAACATAGTATTTCAAATAGGTAGTTGCTTTCCTTACTCTATTACTCTTTCTTGCTTAAACAATACGTTCTAAATCTGATTCATGGCCACTTGTTATAAACTCTGAATCTAAAGTACAAGTTTCATCTGGCTTTCTCTCTGCAGCATAACTGTGCACATATACAAACAAAATGCTTTCAGATTTTTATGTGATGTACTGCAATATTTAAAGGATGCCTCATTAACAGCGACAGGCTTTATTTGTTAAAAAAATTAGCATTTGATTTTTAAATTCTCACATATTTATATTAACAATATTTTGCAATAATTTTGCCCAAAAAAATGAGTTGTCTGTTTAAGTACCAAATATGAATAAAAATTGAGAAATATGTGAAATTCAGTCCAGCCTGTTGTGGTTAACTAAGTAACGAGATGCAGCACCTGGTAAGAATGTATCTTACGAAGAACATTTTTTCATGATGAATGTTAAAGTGTACATATAACAAAAAGGTGAGTTGAAAAGTGGTCTGTATTCCACTGTAAGCAAGATGAATAAGTGACAAAAAAGCACCAAGAAGTAATGAAACAAAGAAATCTTGGGAAAATAAAATAAATGAATGTGTAAAAGCTATACTTAGTGCAATGCAGTACAATAACAAAGTGTCCACCTATATAGCGTAGATGCTAACGTGTCTGCCTCATGTTCAAGAGGTTCCAACTTCGAATCTCAGACAGGGTGAGTTATCTGGATAAGGATTTTACAGGGTTTTCCCTTGTCCTGAAAGATGAATCTCAATTAATCTAAGCTCTATGGACCTTGGGCTTATTTGGGCATCATTTCACCGATATGACTTAATATTGAAGGATGCAAATTAAAAAATATAATAAAGTGATGGGCAATATATTCCTGATAGCTCTCATGTAAGACTAAATTTAATTATTCAGCTATTTATTAGTCTAGATGTACCCTACTTATATTAATCTAACTGCTATGTTGCACAAGAAATGTGGGCATTTCAAGAGATGCAACTTGCTGCTCAAATTGCAGCAATACTTGATGATGTCTGATGCAGTGGTGGATCACTTGAAGGGTTGAAATTTAAAGACCTTAATTATGAAACTATGAGAAAAACATTCACAGGTTGCCATATTTAATGTTAGTTTGCAACAAGAATACAAAAATTAAGTTTTCAAACTAAACTGATTTACGAACTGACACATAACTGCATATTCTGACTTATTCATCTATGTTTGGAATACAAAACATATTTAGCTAGCCTTTCAACAGCCAAATATTGTGGAAATCTTTGGATATGGTTATTTTAAACCACAACACTGTTTAAATATACCTATACCAACCATACTTACTCATTTGCTTTTGGTAAATGTGTTCCTTGGAAGACAAAAAAGTTCTATCTGAACAACTAACTTTACACACTGTGCATCAATAACCAAGGGGTGGGTTGGTTAGTTACAAAAGGGCAGTATTAAACTTATTAAACTAGTGAACAATTTTCAGTAAGAGTTTCCAGTACTTGACTGAAGTGATAAGTATCAATACTAGGTGTCAAACTAAGCAAGCAAAGTGATAACATGCCCTCTGTTCTAAATGTATCAGAAATAAACACATCTGTGACACAAACTGTATTGGCTCATTGTGCATATGTATGATAGTCATTTCTTTGTTTTGCAGAGCAACAATGGTCATTCAGACAACTGATAATATTTCATAGAAAGGCAGATAAATGGTCCAAACATCATTACTCATATGAGTTATTGTTGCACCCTGAAAGTATACTATTTATTATACTTATACTAATAATATTTTTCTAAGTCCTGTGCCATGTACCAGGATATTGTGATTTGGTTCCCTGCCACGGAATGTCTGCAGGTTTGATTTGGGGGTGTGGATTTGAAGTCCCAGGTATAGGACCAGTGCCCAATCAGCATCATGAAGAAATTGAGGAGCTACTATAGGCAGCAAATCCTGGTCAAGAAAGCCAAATTTCTGGCTAGGGGTACCGTAATACTGACCACATCTCTTCCCCGTATTGGTTAGATAATCACCCACTTGTGCCTTGCATATGTGAGCATGAGGCCGGCAGTTGGGTTGGCAGGCTGTGGCTTGCTTGCAGGCTGTTAAGCCATAGATTTACTACTATTTTTTAAGGTTTAACTTTTATATTCTTACCTGACTTTTGAAGAAATTGCATATGGCTTTTCTCAAATTGAATGTCTTTAATATTTTTGCATGACAGAACTTATGTACTTCCATGGAGTATAAGTCTTCATATCCATCATTCATATCTATCTGAACTTTCTGTGCTTGAGTGAATTTGATTTTTCTTTTATTAATCATTTGTACTGCAACACTTACAACAGTTTTTTTTAAATTTCTTGCATTTAAAATCACCTGAGTATTATACAATGGAAATTATAATAGGCGTCAATTCTTCCTTTTTCTACAAGTAAAGATTTTAATCTATCAACGAATACCTTCCACTTACCACCCATGGATGGCACTTCACTGTTGTGACAGATACTCCAGATCACCAAACTTAAACCTACTAGATTTTTATTTGTGCAGACATTTGAAATCTCTTATTTAACTCCAGTTTCAGATGAAGAGACTCTTCATCCTCATATTGTGGAAGGCTGCCAGACAATACGAAATTCTCCAGGCATAACTCATTCCATTAGGGAGTCCATGCGACAGCGGGTTGACGGATGCATTGGAACTAATGGAGGTCATTTTGAACATGTGCTGTGATTTCCTATTTTCAAATGGTTCTGTAATTAAGTATTGTTGTAATGGGGTTTAGCTGCAGAAAAAGTTCTCTAAAAAGGAAATAAACAATTTCTGGGCTTATCTTCATATAGCATTTTTGGAGAAACTTTTTTTTGTGTGACATGAGAATATTTTCTAAGTCCCGAGGTGCAGGTATACGCATGCACAAGGAGACAACCTACAGGTCCTCCCGTTGTATCCATGAGAAAGATGTGTAACACTTGTAGCCAACCTCTGCAAAAATGCCCCAGACATCTGTGCAACACTGGTGCAGAAAAAGATGTGGATACATTTAGCTTAGGCCAGTTTTGGAAAATACTGATCATGTTTCCTCTCAGGTTTTATTGCTTTGCAAAAGTAGGCTTGCTGTTCAGCAGAAGTACCTATTTGACTGTTAGAAGTGAAGGCTGTTTGTTCTGTGCATTCTCAAATATTTAAGATTTGTTCAGTACGTTGTTGAAAATCAAGAAATGGCTCAACAAATCAGTAAAATGGACTAGTCCTGTTATTTTAATAATGACGATGCCTGCCTTCAATTATTATTCGATGACGGTTTGCGGAGGACACGGATGTTGTGTTCCAAATGCAATGTTGCCCTGCACGCCATCAAGAGACGGGACTACAAGTACTCCGAGTTTTGCTACATGTACGTAAATGGTGATACAAGGCACTACAGTTGCTACTATTTATACTAATAGATACCTTGTATTTTTGTAGGTAGTGTGTTAGATAGTGTAATTTAGGGACAAATAAGCCTGTTGGCAGCATTGCATTCAATGAAGAAACAAGGATAGTTTGGCCGCACTGAATTCTTCAATATAGCTATATATGCAGTAAGTAAATAAATTAACAATTAAGTTATGACTTCAGTAACATTAAAAGAATCCCCTCCAGCTCGAAATTGCACTAAAAAGTAAAGAAATCATATTAAACATCATAGTTGTATTTAAAAACGTCATAGTTGTATGAAAGTGCTAAGAAAGAAGAGCCGCATATTTTTTATTCTCTATCTGGAAGAAATTTTTTTGTATATTGATAGCTCTGGAAAATGCTGCCCAGTTCAGATGATTGTGTGCACTACATGCCAGTGGAGTGGCGTGGGTGATTCATAAGTGTTGCCGATTGCTTCAGACTTAATCTGGGGAGTATGCAACTGTATAACATAAAATAAACACAAACAAATACATAAATAACTATCCATGTTGCTGATGTCATCTGTCATCCATGCATTCTTCTCATTAGAAAAAAGCAGACATGGCCAACAAAATAGTTTCAGTAATTTTTCATAACCACATAGCCAAGGAAACTTGTTATACCAAGAGATACTAAAATGCCTTTCGAAATATGCAGGTGATTTAGTTTTTAAAGGTTTAAAATCTGGTGTTGGCCTTCCTGTTGAAATTATATGACATTTTTCATCAAAAGAATGTGAACTCTAGGACCGATTTAAAAGGTTTTTAATCACACAGTCCCTTTTACCCGCAAATTGTGATGTTATTCATCTTATTGTACTTTTTAACATTAAATCATTCATCATATTACCATTATACGTGATGAATTAACACTAAAATTCAAGGTTTGCCTTTTCACTGCACTGGCAACAATCGTGCTATAAACAACTAAAGCCTTGATTGCTCGCAAGGTCACTGACATCCATAATGAATCTTTATGCTGCGAATTTGCCAGTGAGCGCCACTAGCATTTAGAACTGGAGGATGCTGAATGACTGGCCTTGGTGGATCTAACACAGACCAGTCCTGGCAGATCAGTTACATATTAATGCAATTGAGAACTGGAGGATGCTGAATGACTGGCCTTGGCGGATCTAACACAGACCAGTCCTGGCAGATCAGTTACATATTAATGCAATTGAAATCTGGAAGTGAAATTGCCTGGACTTTCCATTATTCTTTGAACAAAAAAATAATGTAAAATTTGGATATATTTTCTTCAATTTATTAATTGCCGGTGGCAACAGAGGCAACATTAATGCCATACCACTGCTACACACTTAGTTCCAAACAACAGTTAAGTTTAATGTTAGCAACATTCTTTAAACAAAACTATTGCAGTAGAAATAAATTTAATGACAACGAATTCAGTTTTTTCCATCAGCAGATTTATTCCACCATCCAAGTATCATATTACCACCCTTACTAGGATACACCAAGTTGTAACCAAAGCACCCAAAGACTGGAGAGGAGCAAAGGAGACAGTCACAAATATGTCCATATGCTAAGCACAGCAAACAGAACTATTAATGGTAAGAGGAAGCTGTGAGTAAAAAAACTGTTTCAAGTAACAGCCTCACTATACTGATATTCATGCTTTCTTAACCAGCGATCACTTGTGTTGTTAGATAAAATCTAACAACTGACAATATATTGAAAGTGTACAGCCAGACTGAAAAATTCAATGCCATAGCCGGGATTTGAACCACGGATCTTCTGGTGCTGAGTCAGTTGGAGAATTTAATGTCATGTTGGCACGTTGGCCATAGTAGCTCAAATGGTTAGAGTGGCTGGACGGAAACCAGAAGATCCGTGGTTCAAATCCCGGCTATGGCATTGAATTTTTCAGTCTGGTTCTACACTTTCATAGTGCGTCCTACACACGGCTAGTGTGAAAGAACAATTAATTTGACAATATATTGCTCTAATTTGTTTATTTGTTTGTTCAAATAATCATAGAGCTAGCAATATCACAGCTGATATCTCTAAATACCTATACCGTTCAAGTAATGCCAACATAGCAGGGTCTTGATTTTTATCAACATGCAGGAGTTTATTCTGGAGCACTTAAGTTTATTTGTGAATATTTTCATCAACTGTCCTGCCTATGAGAGATGTAAGCTGCAGCACCATAAATTATTACGTTTGTGTGTTTGTGTGTGTGTGTGTGTGTGTGTGTGTGTGTGTGTGTGTGTGTGTGTGTGTGTTTTCTCCATAATTTCTTCTAACTTTTGACAACTGTCTTCATAATGCCTGTTCTTTTTCATTATCAACATGACTAAAGAAGAAAAACTTCTCAAGTGGTTTGAGGAAGAGTGGATGATGTACACATAGATGGTCTAGACTTCAAATCTAATGTTCTAAACATTAACAACGTATTACAGCAACAGAGCAATCTGACAGCGACTCTGATAATGCAGCTCCTTCAACTCCGAAACTAGGAAACCGCGAAATGTATAAGGGTAAAGATGGAACAAAATGGTTCAACATCAGAGCTCCTCCAACAAAAATTGCATATCAGAATATTGCAACTTAGCTTCCAGGTGTAAAAGGTGTGGCAAAGAATGCAGAAACAATTCTTGACTGTTGGAAACTTTTCTTTTCTGATAATGTAATTGCTCATATTGTGGTATGTACAAATCATGAATTAGAGACAATGGCTCAGTGTTATTCATGTGTTATGCAAGACTGTCCTCGAGTAGATTTTGAAGAAATGTCAGCCTTCTTTAATTTTGCTTGTGATGCATAATTTTATAGATATGTCTTTGGCTCATATTAGTTTAAACATAGTTACAATATTGCTCATGCAACTCGTATGTTAACTGTAAGGATATATATTAAAATAAAGTTATTTTTAAGAAACTCATCCTGTTAGAAAAAATCTAACTCGGGAGTGATGGCTTGACAAGTGACGTGAACAATTCTGGGTTAAGGTAAAATTTTAGTACAGCAAAGTCTATTGCAGTACCTCTGATTCATAGTTTTAAGCTGTTACTCTCTTTTCATATGAAAGCTCTACAATTTTACCTGAAGTGAAAAGAATATGGCTCTGAATACACATGTACATGAGTAAGTGGATTGACTAAGACATTCATAATTAATAAATTGTTCAGGCCCAGCAAATTTCTGTATTTCTTTTCAGAGATAATAGATATATTGGGCATTTATAATTCTTTATATTTGATCACAGTCATTTATTTATCATAACTGTGTGAAATTACATTTTAATAAGACAGAACAATGATACTTTACTTTTTTCTCTCTGAGCATGTTTAAGTGAAAATTACTTTCTTTCTCAAACAACCTGCTTGACATATTTAATTGCAGATGTAATTGTATATGTTGTTTAGGACTATATTAATTCCATCATGAAGTTTGTATAGCTTTTACAAGTGGAATAGATAATTTTATTTTATAGGCAATTTACACCACTGATATCTTGTATATATTGTTAAAGCATAAACTTCAATATCTTGAAGTGTAGGTTTTGTAAATTAACTCATCAACTGACCTTTAAGCTGTCGTGAATGAGTCAGGTACCTAAAGCCAATGCTGAATGACTGGATGTACATTGGCCTTTTAACACACAGAATGATACAAAAAATGAAATTACCTCCGACCATGTTTAAAATACAGTTGATAAACTATTGTTTCATATTAAGACTTGGTTTATATCTCAGAGGTAACTCATCATATATGAAGATACGAATACATAAAAATCAGAAGTCATATTTCAGTTCAGCAATGCTCATCTTACATTAATTTCTGCAATAATGCAATAATATATAACTATTAATGTATTTTGATTATTAATGATATATCATAGCCTCTTATTGATAGGGAACATTTTACCCTTAAGGAAATCATAATTTAGTTTCAGATAAATTTGTCACATTTTTTTCCTAGGTCTGTCTATAAGCACACACACTCTCATAAGTTATACCAGTTTATGATATACAGGTTGCTCTTAAGCATTGGTAAAGGGAAGTCACAACAGATCACTTGAATTTCATTCTTTATTATTTTCCACAGACTGCCCCAAAGCTGTTTCAAATTTTTCACTGTCACTTTCTATTTCCTTCAAAGTTTTAGCTGCTGCATTTTGGAGCATAACCATGCGTTCTTCCTCTTTCATTCTCTTGTGCTCTAGTGCTCTGTACAGCTTATCAGCTTCAGTCCTACGGCAAGAAAAAAATCACATATATTAGATAACTATCAATTTGATTGCTTTGAAATGTTTTCTAAATTTGTGTATATTTTTAATAATCTGCAACTTTATAAATAAATGGAAGCAGCTGAAATTCTGTTACAGACATCCAAAGTTTGCGAGTGTGTGAAGGTATCTGACATCCAGCTTTACAATGAAAGAGAAACCTCCAGGAAAGCCTATCCTAAACTTCCTAGGTATGTATTGTGGATACATCTCCTTGACTGCTACTGTTCTTCCAATTTCACATATCTATGTTCATGGCCCATCATTTAGATGCATGAAAATATACAGTATATTATATGAATATAATTTTGAGTCAAACTAATACTCAGTGCTCTCCACTTATTGCTAGTATTTACCTAGAATGCATTTCGTTAGGAGTTTCCTACATCATCAGCTGTTGTCGACTAATGGACATTGGTTTGGTGAACTCATTGGAGGTGACAGGTGCGTCTCTGTATCTTGATGAACTTGAAGTTTGGGTTTTCTTCAAAGGTAGTGTCGAAATTAAACAATTTTCTTTCATATTTCTTTATGAAGATTTTTTCCCACTTGGTTAATCCAGCTGGATCTTGGACACTATTTAATAAGTGGATTTCTCGTTCTATATCATGATTCTCCTTCCAAAAATGGTAAGCTACTGCCGATTTATCTATTTCTTTGTTCCTTCATCTTGTTTAAAGGTACATTAACCAGTCTGTAAGTTAATACTGGCTTACTGGTTAACTTACAGACTGGTTAAAGTACCTTTAAACAAGATGGAATATATCAAAGAGTACAATAATATCATTCAAATTGCAGAATGCAATGAATTCAGAGCTGAATTGGTCAAAAAGAAAATTGATAAATTCAAAAGACAACAAAGATGCAAACAAGTAACTACTCTTTCCCCAATCAGCAGTGAAACTTCATACAGAAAATTTACATATCATCCCAGAGCTACGCACCTTTTCCAAAAACTCTTCAAAGAGCACAATATTACTTTGGCCCCACAGAACATATTTAGTGTAAAACACCTTTTGAAATCACATATTACAAAGGAGATATCCACAGACAAAAAATCAGGTGTGTACCAGATAAACTGCAAAGGCTGTGACAACTTTTACATTGGAAAAACTGAAAGGAACTTGAACATTAGGCTTAAAGAGAATTTTAGGAACATCAGGAACAAAGAAATAGATAAATTGGTGGCAGCATACCATTTTTGGAAGGATAATCATGATACAGAATGAGAAATCCACTTATTAAAAAGGGTCCAAGGTCCAGCTGCATTAACCACGTGGGAAAAAATCTTTATAAAGAAATATGAAAGAAAATTGTTTAATTTCGAAACTACCTTAGAAGAAAACCCAAACTTCATGTTCATCAAGATACCAACAGAGACGCACCTGTCGCCTCCAATGAGTTCACCAAACCAACATCCATTAGTCGACAACAGCTGATGATGTAGAAAGATCCCAACGAAACGTGTTCTAGGTAAATACTAGCAATAAGTGGAGCATTGAGTATTAGTTTCACTCAAAATTATATTAATTTTGTGCTTCATTGTATCATAGTCCTTACACATTGGAATACATTATGTTTTATGCTACAATAGAATAGGATAGAATCGTACAGAGAGGATTCTGCACTGCAACCAATCTTGATCTACTGTACTCATGCCCCAAGTGGGGCATCCCTGGGAGGAAGGATGAGACGAGAGGAGAAAGAGGATGGCCGACCTAAGGAGCTATGACAGTGCAGAGAGCAGCTTCCCTACAATTGACCAGCTGGAAACTCCCTGGCTGGCCAGCACAATCAGTGAATGTGGAAGATATGCAATTCACCAACAAGAAGAGAGGCATGTGCTAGCAGGATATATC
Source organism: Mantis religiosa (assembly GCA_030765055.1). NCBI lineage: Eukaryota > Metazoa > Arthropoda > Insecta > Mantodea > Mantidae > Mantis > Mantis religiosa. Next base: position 64,491,149 of record CM060950.1, read on the forward strand.
GTATATGACATAATTCGAGATCAACAATTGGTAAATAAATTACAAGTTTTGACTAACTTTGTAAGTAAGAAAGCATGGGAGGTAAAAATATTCAAAGGAGAAAGAGTTGATAATAGGCGAACAATAGTACAAGATCCAAGAAGGAGTTCTAGAATACAAAATAGGATAAGACGGGAAGAATTATTGAATAATCTAACAATGGAGTTGACTGCATGGGCGGCGGAGGGAGAGAGTGATGGCAGAGACCATGGTGGACTACAGAATTAGTAGATTTAGATGTAGATTTAGGAAATAAGGATTTTGTAATAATTTTTATAGTTGTTTTCTTTTGTTTTTTGCTTTTTTTGTGTTTATTTCTGTTATTTTATTTCATTTTATTTTTGTAGAGCAGTTTTCTGAGAGATTTGTATAATTATAACATTTGTAAGGATTTTATGGAAAAATAAAGAGAAAATTTGGATATATGCCCCGGTATAGTTGTCTAGGTGCCGGGGTAGAATATTCAGATTTTATTTATTTATTTATTTATTTATTTATTTATTTATTCCACCCACCATGATCCTGAAACTGTCCATCAGACTGGCCTGGAGACCGTCCTACAAGAGGAGGAAGTGTTTACCAGGAGTATATAATCCTGTCTTGCAATATTTCCGTCCCACATCCTACACACACTCGGGGGTCCCGTATATCGTTGACGTGGTGCGGGAAAGATCCCGCACCATCTACGATAAGCTGGACTCCCACCCTAACATACTGGTGAATACCCTAGGCCGTTATGACCATAGGGTTCCTCGCCGGCGACCAAGCTACCGGCTACCCAAAGATGCCTTGGGTACCTAACACTGAACAGGGCCACATACCCCTGACTCCAACTTCCTAAGCCCAGTAATGGGCTAGGTAAACTTTATACAGTAACACGGATCCTTTCCCTCTAGCCTGCTTAGCGGACTGTGCTCAGATGCCTCCCAGGCAGGCGGAAGAGCGCAGCCAGCATTGGCGCATCCCCCCTACACGGGGCGACGGCACACACCAAGGCTAGATATGTCCACTGCCCAAAACAATCGCCTGCGACACTAATGACTCTTCTATACTGCCCAGATAAAGACGCTAGAAGCGGCTAGGTGCTGGGCAGCATACACTCCGTCCAGGTAAACCTGGACGACTCGTCTCTTCTGCTGGTCTGCTGCTGGTCAAGACTCTTGCCAACACTTCTACCACCAGATGAGAGATGATTGAAACTGCACCTCTTGAATGCAAGCCACAGATGAAACTGCCTAGGCCATCTTGCTACTAAATTTAATAGGGAATTGTTATTGTTTTTCCTAAAAGAAGTATCTATGGAGCAACTTTTTTTTCTGCATGTCCTTAGTTTGCCAAAAAGATGCCTTTTTCAGATAAATATCACGTAATACAGTTTTGCCTTAATAGTATGTTTTTACATTTTTTTAATAAAAGGTTAGTATATGAGTGTTCAAAACAAAAAAGTAAAAGCTGAAGATATGTGAGTAACTTATACATATATGCAACAATTGAAGGCTCTCTCCTTTTGTTTCTCCTTTGTGTCAGCTGGACAGGCACACAAAGGGAAGGACGGATGGTTGGACGGATATATTTCCATAATCAGTTTGCATACAAGTCATGGCTTCCTTACGAGGGAACTGTCACTATGCTCATATCTATATTTGCTTGAGAGTTTGATGATATCTCTGCTGTATGTGGAGCATGTGCACCAAAAATCTGCTGTGGAGTAGAACTGCAATGCCCAAAACTGAAGCCTGAAAAGTGCTGCATGCGACCCCTTACAAGTAGCTGCTGGATATCCCTCGTGAGCTCTGTGCCAGCACTTCTTACATATACCATGTGTAGACTGCTGTCAGGGGTAAGCAATCTATGCCTATATGTTCCTACATATTCTGGACACATTTTCGGGTACTTCCAGTTACACATTGCACCTGATTTTTGGCACATAGGCCCTACATACAGCAAAGATAAGGTCATCAAACTCTCAATCAAATACAGGTGTGAGCATAGTGATAGTTCCCTTATTAGATCAAAACCAAGTAAGTGTGTGAAGTTTAAAGGCCTGTTAACAACTCAAATAATATAACAATTATGGTCTTTGGAGCAATTTAGCAACAATGACGTCCAATGTTAGTCACCTTCGAGGTTGAAAACGGAACCAACAGCTTATGAAACTAGTTCCTCAAAAAGTAAACTTGTAAGTGATGGTGTCTTAAAAACTGACTACAAATAGTTTTTTCAATTAATATAACAATGATATAAAAATATAGTACTAAACAGTATAAGAATAATATTATATTCAATATATTAGGTAGACCAAAAATATATACAGATTTCTTGGTATGGTCAAAAATGTATACAAATGTTGCAAACTATAGAAAAACTGTTACATTAAAAATTACTTATCATATTTCCTAAACTTCGCCTTGCTTTGTTAATTTATTTTGTTGATGATTAAATTACACATATATGTAACCTTATATAATAATGAATTTAACCTTTTTATTGTTCTGCCAGTTTTAGTTATATTTTACCACATTTTTTATTTTAGTACATTTTAGTATACTTAAGTATGGTATCACGCAGTGGCAGCTCATGGCCAAAATGTTTGGGGGGGACGGAAACGGTTTTGTTTGCTAAGTACTGACAACAATAAATTATTAAACCTGTAAATTTTAAGAACATTTTTTTTTTTTTCAAGTTCTACCCCTATAACGAATGGAAATAGTGGATCTCAAGTTGTAATATATACCTCAGAAATAAGTATAAGAAGCCTAACACGATCTTTGCCCAAAGCTGCTATATTAATATGCATGCAACATATAAAAAGATGGTATTAGAACATTATTCAAACTCAACCAAATCCAGAAGTAATGTTCGCCACATAAGCTGCCACAGATTCAGGCACTATACATACACACATTAATACTCGTATTTTGCATTTGTTCAGTTTATCATGAATTACACTTTTGGTCTATTTATATGCAAAATCACGTCTTCTGTTCTTTAATTTAATGAAATTTTCCATCATTCTTTCATCAAAATCCTGCATGTTACTGATAAGGTCCTTATTTATTGAGAGCATTGCTAAAGCATTGAGTCTCGTTTGTCATTGTATTTAAAAGTACTTTTATCCTTTTTAGAGTGAAAAAGCAACGTATAACCTCCGCAGTCATCATTGGCATTCTTATGACAATTTTCAAAAGTTTTGTGACTTCGCTGAACACTGACAAAAGGTTATTTTCGTATATGAACTGAAAACGTTTCACTGCTCCTTGAATGTTTAAGTCATTTCATCTGTAAATTAGCTCCAACTCTGTGTACAGTTTTCCTTGCTGTAGAAGAGGACAGTATTGCACCACTTGTGTGAAAATTTCTTCTGGGAAACATTCACAGAAATCCTTAAATAAGTCATTACACAGCAAAGATGCAGCTTCTAGATGTCCATTATAAGCAAAGCTATTTATAACAGTAGTTGTGATGCCTGCCATGCTAGGGGTCCCAGGTTAGATTCCTGGCCATAGGGGTGGGGATTTTTCTCCGACCCAGATAATTCCTCATCTTCCCCAGAGTCTGGAAGTATGAATGAGAGTGTGAATGTGTGCATGATCTAATGATTAAAATCCAACAAATACGAGTTATCTTCTTCGAAATGTTCCAAAAGGAGAACAGCGTCGATAGGACCATTGGAGTTAAAGGTGGGGTATAAATGGAACAAATAAAATAAGGTAGTTGTGATGACTTTACACACCTTGATATCTCCAACCCTTGCACATTCCATAACTTCTCCTTTCTTTGGCGACTGCTGAAACTCTTCACGTAAGTTTTTGTGTATTTCATCAATATTTAGTCTTTCCTTTTACCTGTGTTGCTTAAATATAAGGATGTCACTCCGATACATTACACTATCTTTTCTCTTCATTTGAATTGCTGGTACAAAATGTCTACATGAGGTTTTGTGGAAAATATTAGCCAAAAAATAAACTTTGGATTTTCAAGATCTCTTCTATAGCTACTGGCTTCGTTTATTGTGGTTGTATAATTTTCAATAATTTCGAAGCAATCCCTCAAGTTTTCTATGTTTTCATACACAACATTGACGGTACGAATACTGTAATTCCATCTTGTTAATGCAGCTCTGGGCGATCTAGCCTGCACAACTTTCTCTAAAATATCAGATCGCAAAGAAGAATTTGAAAAGAATGCTGGAATTCCCGACAGATTTGCAAAGAACACACATACCTGGGAATCAGTGTTTGTTGCCTTTTGTATGATTAATTTCAACTGGTGTGCATAGTGGTGGACAAAGTATGCATATGCATATGGTTCCTTTATTTTGGCTTGTGGAGTACCAGTCCTTCCACTAATAACACTGGCCCCATTAAAAGTTTGAGCAATGAGCTTTTCTTTGGTATTTTCAAGAAGCGGGTTGATTTCATTCCTTATGCAATTTGTCAAAGATTCCACATCTCTTATTTCAGGATTCAAAAAAGCCCAAAATCTCTCATATACAAATTCCTCATATACATAACAGAATACGAAAATCATCTGATAGTGATTTGAAATGTCAGTTGGCACATTACACTGAATGACAACAAACTCAGAAGGCCCGCCTCGGTAGCGTAGATGGTAGCATGTCTGCCTCACATTCAAGAGATCCCGAGTTCAAATCTCAGTCAGGGTGAGTTACCTGGATAAGGTTTCTTCCGGGGTTTTTCCTTATCCTGATGGACGAATGTCGGGTAACTGTAAGACCATGGACCCCGGACTCATTTGAGCATCATTTCACCCATTTCATTCATCGTCCGATATGACTTAATGTTGGAGGACGTAAATTGCAAAAAAACTCAGAAGCCCGTATTTGTTGCTCTATTTTCTTCCTACACACTTTCAACATGCAGTCTAATAGATCATTAGGCTGTACTGGCCTGCCAGGGAGTTTCCAGTTTGTCAATTTTAGGGACTCTGCTCTCTGTACTGTCCTGACTCCTTAGGTCGGCCGCCCTCTTTCTCCTCTCGCCTCATCCTTCCTCTCCGGGATGCCCCACTTGGAGCATAGGTACAATAGACCAAGACTGGAACTCTGTGCCGAGTCCCTTCATTAGCCTAATTCAATCCACGAATTAGTATTTCACTATTGGCACATTCATACAGGGCCTCTGGAAACTGCTAGAACCTCTTCTCAGGATAATTTTAAAGCTTCTTTGCATTTTGTCAGTGGCTTCAAAGAAGAATATAATATTTTGTTCAGGCATATTAGTATGTGGTAGGCATGTTCATTAAAAACACTGTTAAGGAACACATGTGGAATAGTGACCAGAGACAACTTATTTATGAACTATCATTGTCTTCAACATCACACAGAAGTAAAAATCAACAGCTGGTATGCTACAATCGACACAGTTAAAAACGACAAATGTGGCTATGTTGATGGATAGCAGATTAGTTAACAAGTAGGGGACATTTCATCTGCAGGTTACAAAGAAACTAGCTGTAATTTATGCATGGAACATCCATTTTGGAAAGAGCAAAAGTGGAAAAATGACCAAAGAGCACTTGAAAAGCCTTTTCAATTTGGTCCTTTGTAAATACGTTGGTGAGAAATGTCTGCTACTTTGTGATACATGGTCAGGGCTACAGTTTGATAAAAGAATGCTTTTACAACAAAAGTATATGTTATGATTACTGCCACCAAAGACCACCAGATACTGCCAACTTCTCGATGCACACCTTTTTAGGCAGTACACGAGTTGAGTGCAGGTATACGATGCGGACAGACGTTTTTTGTGTGCGCACTTCCGTGTGTTTCAGATTACACTGTGTTTAGCTGTGGAACTAAATTTCTTCTTGTGAACCGTATTTTCACAAACAGTGCAAGAAGTTTGTTCTCTAACGTGTGTACTGGTGCCCTTTCGTCACAGTGAGTTTCTTTTTCTCTCTGGTTTTTTTTTCCCTTACTTATTATGTCTCTCACACCGGACACTACCGGCCATCTCTTACGTTCAGCTATCGATATGGTGTATAACACCACTAGTGAATTTTCACATCAACCAGCGCCTCTACAGCCAAGTCAGCCAATGTCCACGCAGCCATCCCAGGTTTCTTGCACCCCTACTTGCAATTCTAATTCACAAATACGTCAATCTCCCTTACGCCCGTCACAGCTATATACTACCATGTCATCTACTGCTATAGTGACAGCTAGAACTACCAGTGATGTTACCATGCATGAGACTGCCCCATCTAACAGTTCACCCACAGCAAGCTCTAGTGGCATGGCCACACACGCTATTCCTGCAGCCGTCCCGAGTAAGTGCAGATGCACTGCCACGCCACCACAACAAAGTGCCTCACGCTACGCTTACTCTGTTTCTATGCATAACCATTTCAAATTATTAGACGATAACGATGCCATGGATAAGACCAGCACTGCCACGACCCCCAAGGAAAAAATTCCACCAATTTGCTTGCGCAACATTGGAAATTATCAATTACTGCTTCAGGAAACTTCCGCAAATTTACTACCTACTTCAGCACCATTCAACAGGAATACTACACTTTTAGAAATCCTACAGATAAACTTTTTTCTGTAATTATACGTGACATCCCTCCTTTGCTCACTGATAAGGAAATATATGACGAACTACGCTCACAGAACTATCCAGTTCGGAAGGTCACTCGTCTTCTGAACCGGACGAAGCAACCCATTCCTCTCTGTGCGGTGGAATTATTAAACAACGATGATGGTAAAGCTATCCTCAACCTCACTCTCCTGTTCTACAGTGTTGTGAAGGTGGAACACCGCCGTCGTACCTCTGACATTCTGCAGTGCACTCGCTTTCAGAATTATGGTCATACAAAGAACTATTGTCAGCTGACCCCAAGATGTGTTCGCTGTCTCCAAAATCATCACTTTTCACAGTGCACTAAACCAAGGGATACTCCAGCTCAGTGTGTGCACTGTCATGAAAACCATCCAGCTAACTACCGTGGGTGTCGGCATTATTTGGAACTGAAATCCCGGACCCAAAACAGCATCACCAGGCAACAACCTGGCAATGCTCATCACACCCGCCCACTATGCCAATCTGATAATCCTGCACAGCAACCTTCACAACCACCAGCTATATCTCCAGTATCGCTAACTTCTTCTCCAGCAACCTATGCTTCTGTAACTTCTGCTTCCTCAACTCGACGTGCTACTGCACAACAAGAACCCTCAGACTCCTCATCTCTCTCGGATCTGCTAAGTAGTCTGTTCACTCAACTTCTGAATTCTTTATCCACTTTCCTCACTCCTCTCTTACCACAACTCACCCAATGTTTCCAAAATGCTCTTCTGTCTACTTTCTGCCAAGCTGGCATGTAATAGGCCATCTCTTTCATCACCCTTCTGAACTGGAACGCTAATGGCATCCGCACTAAACGCGCCTCTTTTGCTGCCTTTTTGAGTTTGCACAATATAGATGCTGCTTGTATCACTGAAACTCATCTTCTCCCAAATGAACGTTTCTCTGTTCCAGGCTACAGAATCTATAGATTCCATCGGAATGCACCTTCCGCATCTGGGGGAATAGCTGTGTTAGTTAAGCGTTCTCTGTCTCATCATGAAATCTTCTTACCTGTGATCCTCGGCTTTCAGGTCGTGGGCGTTAAACTCTCTTCGCAATAGCAGTGATCTCAATCTCATGAGTGCCTTCAAGTCCCCAAATAGTAAGCTTAACATGCACTATTTCTCTCTACTCTTCCCAGCAGAAAACTGCACTCTCTTGCTAGGTGATCTGAATTCCAAGCATACTTCTTGGGGCTGTAGGGTCACAAACCCAAATGGGCGCCGTCTGTTTGACACTATTAATGCCACTGGTCTTCACATACTGGCTCCCACGGAGCCAACTTACTATTCTGGCAACCCACAGGTAGCTTCTGACATTTTACACATTGGGGTGATTACCTGCATTGATTTCTTCACTGCCAGAGCTCGATTCCGATCACTGTCCAGTATTGGTCACATTTAACCTCACTCCTGACATCTTGCCACAAACTCCACATCTCATCAATGGTTTTGTCAACTGGGACTCTTTTCGAACACATCCACAAATCTTATTCACTGGGTACTGCGACTGCTATTGACACTGCCATTCACCATTTTACCTCTGCCCTCTCTTCCAGTGTACGATCCTCTACTATCTGCAACAATCAACCTTGCCATTGCCCATCCTTGCCTATCCATATTACTCAACTCATCCAAGAGAAACATCACATTCGTCGATTGTGGCAATGTTATCATCAACCCTGGCTACACCAAGGATTAAATAGTCTCATTCAGCAAGTACGGAATGCACTAGACCAACACCGGTTTCAGGAGTACCAGCGACAATTAGCCAATATCCGTCCCGGCAATCGTACTTTATGGAACATCACTAAGAGAATTCTCCGAGAGCCGACAGTGATTCCACCTCTACAAGTTGAAGGGACACTTTTGAGTGACTGTGCTGCCAAGTGTGACACTCTAGCTACTCTTTATGAGTGCACATTTATGCCGAACACCTGCCTAGATTCTAATATTCCCTCTTCCGTGGACAGAGAACTCCTTGAATACCAGCTTCGTCCTACAGCGCACAACAGAATTTCGTTCACTAGTCCACGTGAATTGTCCCACTTAATCCATCGACTTCCCATTATAAAAATCTCCCGGTCATGATCTTATCCCCAACATTGTGCTGCAAAATTTTACAAACAAGGCGCTGGCTTATTTATCATCAATCTTCATTGCTGCGCTACGCATTGGTTATTTTCCATCCACATGGAAACATGCTGAAATTATAGTCTTCCACAAGCCCAACAAGCCTAAAAACCTTCCCTCAAGTTATAGACCAATCAGTTTATTAACTACCCTTTTGAAGCTTTTTGAAAAGATTATTCATAAACGTCTTTCTCATTTTTTGATTCACAATCAAATAATTCCACCTTTTCAGTTTGGCTTTCGCCGGAAGCATGCTACCACTCATCAATTGCTTAGAATCACACAATCTATCGTACAAGGTTTCGGAAACAGGCACTACACTGTAACAGCTTTCCTAGATATCGCCCAGGCATTCGATAAGGTGTGGCACACTGGGCTACTACTTAAAGCACATTGCATTGGTCTCCCTTATTATCTTCTACAAATCATTGCAAGTTTTCTCACAGATAGAACTTTTGTGGTATGCATTGCTGGTTTCACATCCACCCAACGGCCCATCTTAGCAGGTGTTCCTCAAGGTTCAGTACTAGCACCATTCCTCTTTAATATCTACACTTATGATCTTCCTGCTATATCTCCAATATGCATAGTTTTATATGCCGATGACACTGCTCTCTTTTATTCTCACTCCAATGTCCGTCATGCTATTCATGAACTACAAACTGCCCTGGATTGACTAGCTCACTGGTTCTCTAACTGGCGCATTTCCCTAAACACTAACAAGACAGAGGTTAAGATCTTCTCTTTACGTCCTTATAGGGATCCTCCTGCACTACAGCTGCTCGGGGAACAACTCTCATGGTTATCAACCAGTGTACCAGTGAAATATCTTGGGGTGCTACTGGACACTTGACTAACTTGGAACGCTCACATCTGTCGGTCTGTTACACTTGCGTCTGCACGGCTCTCAAAACTGTATTCTTTACTCAACAGGCGCACCTCACTTGGTTATGGATCCTCCCTTCTTCTTTACAAATCTCTAGTCCATCCCATTTTTATCTATGCAGCTCCAGTCTGGGGTGGCACCAGCAAGACTAATCTCCGCAGACTGCCGGTATTACAAAACAAGGTGCTGTGTACAGCTACAAATGCTCCATGGTTCATCAGAAACCAACAACTTCATCACGAGTTTGATCTTCTACCAGTTTACCAGTACATCCGTTGGCTGGCACGACCTTTCTTTTACCATCTACAGGAGGTCCCTGGAGCTGTTACGTACAATCTCGGCACTCGCACTCGCCAATCACCTCGCCTCAAGTGCAGACTGCCACAAGATCTTCTCCTGAGTGACCTCTCCAGTACAGACGACTGATACCTATCAAACTTTAAGTCCTCAATTTGTGTTATAGTGATCCTGCCATATTTAGCTAGAGGAGTCGTTCACGGCTACCTCAATTGTTATGTGTACTGTTACTAAGTGTCTCAATAACAAACATCTGTAAAGCATATTTGCTGACCGATGTACAATTTAAAAAAAAGAAAAAAGCAGTACACACTCTATAAGAAACAGATTTTTAATTATGTACTCTTGCAAACTGACAAATCACAGTCACGTTGCATTATCAATATTTCATCATCCACCTTCTATCTCTCTCTTTTAATTTACATCCTCCAATGTTAAGTCATATTGGACGATGAATGAAATGGGTGAAATGATGCTCAAGTGAGTCCAAGATCCATAGAGGTTAGAGTTACCCAACATTCATCTTTCAGGATATGGGAAAACTCCAGAAAAAACCTTATCCAGGTAACTCACCCTGACCGAGATTTGAACTAGGGACCTCTTGAACGTGAGGCAGATGCGCTACAATCTTTTAATAATTCATAAACAACTTATTAACATACCGTCAGTTTTAATTTGAAAACTTGAAGAATAAGACATTTCAGATCATTCTGTTATACATACTATAATATACATACTCTGTACTTAACTGCTCTGATACTCACTTTTTAAAAGACAGCGTCTGGCGGCGCTGATCCAGCTCTGCCATTTCATTCTGAATTTTCCAGATGTTTTCTTCACATTCACTTATTTTCTGTTTATAGTATGCAAGACGACTTTCTCCTAGCTGTAAACGTCTCCTTGCTAGGTAAGCATTTCCATGGTTGCTTGTCCAGTGGTCTTTCTGCAGAATATAAAAAAAGAAAAGTTTCAAATAGGTTATGGATCTAGTTGATAAAGTAACAAAGGTTGGTGGTTATTTAGTCTCCATACTCCTAACAAAAATACCAGCACTCAGTTTATTTGAAAGAATGCCTCTACTGTACAAGACATATTAGAGAATGATAGTTAAATTGTCTGTTGAGAAGTTAAAAAATGAAACAGAAGTTTGGTTGCTGTGGGTAATATGATATCACAAAGTTAGGATGTAGCAGTATAGTTCATAAGTTTCACATTTGAATGGGTTACTTCAAAAACCCCTTGTAAACCATTTTTCATTAAAATTGAGATACTGTCACAGTACAATCTTTCAGATCCCTTGATTCCAGTTGTTTGGAGTGAATATTGCATGCCCTAAAATATGGTATACTTGAAGAAAACCTCAAGTACTAGACAGAAGGCCTTTCTCAATTGTATGACTTTCTTGTGCTACTTCAACATTACAGATTCATTTTACTACTGGCAGACTTGATAAGTTTCATGTACACTGATTGTGGTATTAAATCACTATATTTGGAAATGAATATGAGCTGCCTTCAGTTAAGAGAAGCAAAAATGGAGTAAAGCATGTAATATAGTAGGTATAAGTATGGAGGAGTAAAAAAGCCAAACTGAAAAACGAGGAATATATAAACTGGAAAGCAAATTAGGTAAAGGCGAAAATCTAATGGTATTAATTGCAAATATGACTTATTTAAGCTTACTTCATTAGTACTTACATTAAAAATATTTGATCAATATGCAAATGATTACAATGTGCAATTTATTACAACTATAATTAACATGAAGCTGATTTAACTAGTCCTACTGTAAGTTCTCTTATCAACATGTCCCCTTATCTCTCTTGACTGATGCAACTGCACCAGTTTGGGCAATTTGATCTTCTGTAAGCATCCTTCCTTGAAATCTTTACCCATTCAAGTTTAAGTATTGCTCTTTATCTCATCACGGAATGGTCAGTAAAAGAGAACCGTATAGCTGTCATAGCATTACACAAGTGCAAGAAGGATCCAACAGCAATTTTCAATTTTTTAAAACTGCTTGGAATCTCACTAAGAGTTTTTTACCGGACCATTAAAAGATTCACCCCTTTTTTCAAATGTAGATGACAAAGATCTGGCCAGCTGTGCAGTTCTAATCCCAGATGTGATCAACACAGTTTGGGAACCTATCAGAAGAAATCCTGTTAGGAAACAAAAAATAATGGCTCAGCAGCTTCAAATGTTAAAATGAGTGTCTCTTAGGCTAATAAATCAAGAATTAGGACTTCAGGCTTACCACCGATGCACAAGACATTTGCTCAAAACCTGTTTAAAGAAGATTAGATTGGAAAGATCATGTAACCTCCTCAGATGGCATGCCAAAAACCGCATTGCAGAATCTTTTTTTTTTTTTTTTCAGACAAAAAAATATTCACAATTGAGAAGAAATTCAACAGGCAGAATGACAGTGTATGCTAGGAGCCATGAAATATCCCATCATATTTGTTCCTGGCTTCTTCAAGGAAGAAGGTTCTTCAGCATAAGCGATTGGTTGGGAGTTTCACACCAAGAGGCCACTGAGATCCATTTCTGTAAAAAGAGGGTGAAAACAAATGCAAATATGTATCTAGAGGAAGTCCTGGAGAAAGATGTGTAACCTCTTAAACTGACAAGTGAATATTGCATGCTCTAAAATATGGTATACCTGAAGAAAACCTCAAGTACTAGACACAAGGCCTTTCTCAATTGTATGACTGTTTAACGGTGAACACTGGATCTTCCAACAGGACAGCACTCCAGCCCACAAAGCAAGAAGTCTCAGCAGTGGCTCAAGGACAATGTCCCAGAGTTCATCAGCCACGTGGCTGGCCATCATCCAGTCCAGAATCCACTGTATGATAAACTGTGGGATATTTTGGAGACCAAGACCAGCTCTTCAAGACACAATAATCTTGAAAGCCTAAAAATATCCCTGCAATGAGCAGTGGTTGATTTAGTCATATATGTCATATGTGCCATATATAACTGGCCAAGGTGTTTAAACACTTGTGTGAAGGTTAAAGGTGCACATTTTGAGTAAAATTATAGTGTGAAGTACTCATCAGAATCTGTTCTATTAAATAGTATATCATAGCTTATAAATTGTTCTCATTTAGCTTTGAAATTATTCTTTGAATTTGTGACAGAACTTATGATAAGACTAGGTTCATAAATCAAACTCAAGTTCTATTATTCATTTGATCAGTTGGTATTACAGCTATTCTACTTTTATCTCTTCCAGTTCTTGCCACAGCTATTACTATACTTTTAACTGATCAAAATTTTAATACATCTTTCTATATCCTACATTTTTAAATTAAATAAGCTCTTTTACTGTTATAGGTGTAATAATAGCATTGAAAAACAAGAAGGAATATAAAACAGATTTATAAGTTTCTCAATAAATGACGAACATGATGCTCAATTATAGAGTCTGATTGAAGTGAAGAAGATTGAGCATAAGAGAAAAAAATTGGCTGAGCATAATCTTGGTGGGAGTAAATCTAAGGAGGTATCTTACATACAAATTCATCACACATATGTAAGAATAAGATAAAGTTATGCAAGAGGTTTTTTATTGTTTTGAATAACATATAACTGAAACAGACCCCTGGAAATGCTGCAAATGGATGCTCAATTATCTCAAGGTAGAAGGGGAAAGTGTAAGCTGGTAAATTAGCTTAGTTCCATTAGCTTAGTTCTGTGGACAGAAAATAAAATAAAGACTGCCTGTCTACGAAGCACATTATGCCAGTTACAAATTCCAGTCTTTACGCTACATCCTAAACTCAGTATCTTAATGATGTGGAAACTATTCAAAATATTTCACTCAGAAGTAACTGTGAAATACAACTTTTATAGAAATATTTTCAAAGAAAACTTTGACTCACGGTTTGGGAAACACAAGTAGATATGTGCTGTTACACAAATAAAAATATTTGTAATAGAGTCTCCACCTAACATAAGAAGCTGGTAATTCCTTCTTCTTTAGAAAAGATCGATTTCGAAGGCACATCGCCTTCGTCTTCAGTTTACTAAACAAACTCCGTTGTTAAGGAAATCTTGGTTACCATGCTATTTTCTTTTATTATGTCACGTGTCCAACATTACCAACATCTGAATACAAAACAAACCTAAAACCAGAATCAATTGCCGGTATGTCAAAATTCATTATGCGATGTTTATTTCCTAAAATAAATATTTTCTCCCACACTATTAACTCTATGGGACCATTTAATTGTTTTAATAATTTAACTTCGGGATTTATTTCATGGTTAAATGACCAACAGTGATCTGCTACGGCCGATTTATCAATTTGTTTATATTTAATGTTACGCAAAGGTTCTTTCTTTCTGGTTTCCAAACTACGTTTCGTCTTTCCAATATAAACCTGATCACAATCTGAGCAATTAAATTGATAAATACCAGATTTTTTATTATTAGGAATTTTATCTTTTTTAGAAAATTGTAATAAATTTTTAATATTATATTTATTTTGAGGAACTAAAGTTATAGCAACTTCTTTAAAAAAACATTTCAAAATGTTTATTAAACCAAGGATGATAAGTAAATTTTTTAAAATTATAATCATCTTTTATTTTTTTAAGAGTAGAAATATCATTAACAGTTTTTTGATATTTAAATTTTTCAATCTTCTTTTGTATAAAATCTTTATTAAAACCATTAATTAAACAGTATTAATAATATATTTATATTCTTTATTAAATTCTTCTTTATTCAGCGGTATATTTATTAATCTATAAATCAAACTATTAAAAACAGCAAATTTATGTGAAAAAGGCTTAAAACTTTTTTTTATGTAATTATCAATATGAGTAAATGTCCTATAAATACCAAAATATAATTTGTTATTATTTCTTATTATTTTCAAATCTAGAAAAGGAAGAAATCCATTAATTTCAGTTTCTAATGTGAATTTTATAGCTTTATCTTGGAAACTTAGTAATTTTAAAGCATCATTAATTTGTTTTTCAGGAACAATAGCAAAAATATCATCAACATATCTATACCATGTTTTAAAATTCAAAGGAAAAGCTTTAGTGACTTGAATTTAGAAAAAAAAAAAAAAAAACCTCATAAAAAGATCAGCAAGAAAAGGTGAAAGAGGATTACCCATTGCTAAGCCAGAAGTTTGTTGAAAAAATTCACCATTAAAAGTGAAAAAATTTTGATCTAAACAAAAATCAGTAAGTTTAACAAAATCAACTAGTAAGTCCTCATGTAAATTTATTGAATTCAAACACTTTTTTTAAATAAATTAAAAGTTTTTCTCTAGGAATACTAGGAAATAAGGCAGTTACATCAAAAGAAATAAGTTTATCAGTTTTAGATAATACAACACTATCAATCTTATTTATTAGTTCAAAAGAGTTTTTAATACTCAAACTTTCAAATTTATCAAAAGTACTAAATTTTTTATGTAACCATTTATAGGAAATCTACTCATATTGATGATTACATAAAAAATAAAAGTTTTAACCCTTTTCACATAAATTTGCTGTTTTTAATAGTTTGATTTATAGATTAATAAATATACCCCTGAATAAAGAAGAATTTAATAAAGAATATGAACATATTATTAATACTGCTTTAATTAATGGTTTTAATAAAGATTTTATACAAAAGAAGATTGAAAAATTTAAATATCAAAAAACTGTTAATGATATTTCAACTCTTAAAATAATTAAAGATGATTATAATTTTAAAAAATTTAAATATCATCCTTGGTTTAATAAACATTTTCAATATTTTTTTAAAGAAGTTGGTATAACTTTAGTTTTTCAAAATAAATATAGTATTAAAAATTTATTACAATTTTCTAAAAAAGATAAAATTCCTAATAATAAAAAATCTGGTATTTATCAATTTAATTGTTCGGATTGTGATCAGGTTTATATTGGAAAGATGAAACGTAGTTTGGAAACCAGAAAGAAAAAACCTTTGCGTAACTTAAAATATAAACAAATTGATAAATCGGCCGTAGCAGATCACTGTTGGTCATTTAACCATGAAATAAATCCCGAAGTTAAATTATTAAAACAATTAAATTGTCCCATAGAGTTAATAGTGTGGGAGAAAATATTTATTTTAAGAAATAAACATCGCATAATGAATTTTGACATACAGGCAATTGATTCTGGTTTTAGGATTGTTTCGTATTCAGATGTTGGTAATGTTGCACACGTGACATAATAAAAGAAAATAGCATAGTAACCGAGATTTCCTTAACAATGGAGTTTGTTTAGTAAACTGAAGACGAAGGCGATGTGCCTTCGAAATCGATCTTTTCTAAAGAAGAAGGAATTATCAACTTCTTAAGTTAAGTGGAGACTCTGTTACAAATATTTTTATTTGTGTAATATTTGTTGCTTCACTGTGACTAGCTTCATTTTCTGTGTGATCAGATATATGCTGTGTTTGTGAATCACTTGCTCTAAAATTAAGGAGTAAATAAGTGAATGACACTACACAGAGCGTGGCTGCACTGAGCTGATTGTCCAATGAGCCCAGAAGTTTTTAAAAAAACAAGTGATTTATTAGTAAACCTGTTGCTAATATAGAAGACGCTATTGGAGTCTATTTCAACTACATGCAGAATTTGTAGCTCACTCAGACCCCAATTCAGTATACACTTTCAATTTAAGATAACTAACAGTAAATCTGCTCACTGTCCATTGTTTAAAAGCACACGTTCATGTATCACGAGGATTCTGCAAAGAAGTATTCTGAGGAAGTAGGTTCTTTTAAAATGTATCAAATATTCAATTAGCTCTGATATTAATCTCTGCAGCACTTCACAAATGGTTACATTAGAGAAAATAAGATCTACTTAATTGGGCATCTTCTCATGATCTCATACAACAAAGGGGGTTCAAAGCCATTTCCCAGTTCATGGACATTCTTACCTTCCTACAGATAATGACTTTAGTGTTGTGAAAAGAAACTTAAGAAAGATAGAATTTATGCACGTAACAAAGGCATTGAATTGGTTGTAAACTATAGTTCCAAAAGCAAATATTAGATGGGTATTATTGAAAAGAGTGAGGTTTTGTATATTAAAGCAAGGTGGTCAAAGTTTTATACAATGAACACTTTGTCAGCACAAACAAGAAGAGCAAAAATAATCAGATGTAACAAGTAGTAGATAGAGTCAACATGAAACATTCAAAGCGATGGCCGGTATTTAAACCACAGATCTCCTGGTTTCCGTCCAGTCACTCTAACCCATTGAGCTACCATGGCCAACGTGTTGTCCTGACATTAAATTAAATTCTCCAAAATCTAATACGTTGTGCTGCTTCCTGTTGTTAAGGGAAAAATATATATCAAGTTCATATCAGGCAACCAACTCTATTTTGTTACAATAAGGGATTAAAGATAACAGTATCAAATCACTTTCTCCATCTGTAATTGCTAAATAATTTGGAATTAGGTTGCAATGTACTGACTGAATAAGGCTTTAAACATGATTTGAAGCTAATGTCACAGCCTCAGCTCTTTGTACCCCTAGTGCATTTGAGCACTATCAGCACTTAATTCATAGTCTTTTTATACCTGAGATGTTTTTAGCAATGTTTAAAATATTAGATTAAAATAAATGTAGTTTCAGCTTTACTAGGTAATTATATCAATGACATAGGTAGCCGAGTCCTTACTTAGGTGGTTCATGTCCTGCCAGAACTATTATCTGTGAATGAAGGTTTCTCCAAGTTTTCCTAAGATCTCACAACTGGCAAACTTTGGGGAGGTACCGTAAACTTAGGACTGTGTTTCCTTCCAAAATTATCATTTTATTTATATATTATTAGTGTTTATCACCTGTGGTGCCATATTCAATATGAATTGGTGTTAAACATTACCCCCAAAAAGAAATAAATATCCAAATATAATATGGCTTAATATTACAAGATAGATTATCCTTCTTATGTAATTGATTCCCAGAGTTATGACATAATAATCATTAGGTAAGAAAACTTACTGGCTCAGCAGAATGGCTTCGTTGGTCATCAGGATGACTTCGATATTCCTCAAAAATGAGGCACCCTCTTGTCACTAAGGAAGCACAACTTAGGTCATGTAGAGAGCGTGCTCGCTTCGTTTTACCTTGTGCCAGGCCCATATGAAGGTTTTCCATGCTTTGCACGCGAGGATGACGGTTCTTTAGGATATAAGACTCAAAAAGTATGCGCTTGTCTTTAACTGTAGCATTTCCAGTCTGGCAGAAGGATTCTAGAGCTTCCAAAGCTTTATCTTCATCATCATCTGAAATATTTAATGTATTACAGCTTAACGAGTGAACAGGGCGATTTGGATCTAAAAATTGGCCACTGGCATTCCCATTACTGAGCTTTTTGACACTCTTCACTGTTCGTGGTCTAGATGTTCTATTATTTGCACATCTGTAAGGAACACTTGGCGAAATGGGTCTATTAACTTTATCAGGAATTTCTGGTTTTCCATTTACAGTTCCATTTTCTTTGAAGCTTAAAGCCCTTAACCTTTTTTCTACTATAGGTGTCTTAAATTCACTTTCTGAAAGCTTCTTGGGGGTCTGAAGTAAGTTATTGTCTTTTGAAATGCCATTAGCATTACAGTCTGCTTTGTCTTTCATTATGACCTCTGTTGTGGTTTCCTCCATGTTAGACAAATTTTTTGGGGATTTCATAGCAGTGATTCCCAGAATATCCAGGAACTTCACAGCTTCCAGTGGAGTTTGCCGAATCAGTTCTACAGCAATGGACTTCACCCAGCGCTCGTACTGCTCTTCACTGGGAGCCTGTGGAAGAATAATGATTATGTAATTAGTTGTAAGCAACATAAATTATTTTTCTGAATGCCAAGAGGCTTATATAGAGAACTTTTAATATATTGAAAAAGCTATTTGTAATCAATTTTTAACACTGCATCGCCACTTTAATTTTTTGAGGTTCTAGTTTTGGAAGCTTCCATTCTCAGCCTCAAACGTCCGGCTATCCTCTATTATTGTTCTCTGCTGTCTTCTCTCTGGTGGTGGAACTATGAACTTCTTTATCAAATTATCGACTGAAATGCTACCAGCCAATAGTTCGGCTTCCACCACCAGAGAGAACTCAATAGAGAACAGCAACAATAGACAATAGTCGGACCTTTGACGTTGAGAATGAAAGCAACAGCTTCTGAATGTAGTATCTAAAAAAATAAAAATGTAAGTGTTGGTATGTTAGAAACCGACTACAAATAGGTTTTACAATTTGGACGTCACTGTTACTAAATTCCTTCAAACATGCATAATATTTGTTGAGCTTAATATAAAGAGGTAGCTATACACAATTTAAAAAAAAAATTGTGCATGGCAATTTATATTTGCAATCTGAAAAGTAAATTCTTTTTTTGAAAAAAGTATATAACATTCACTAGAATGTCAAAATTTACTTCTTTTCAACCAAAATAAACTAAATTCCATTTAACAAAGCTATGGTAATAATTCAGGAGCAGATGCTGATAATTTCATATTCACTATGTAATGTTTTACTACTGAATGCAACAATTAAACAAAAATTATGAAATCCTCTACACTCAACATTTTGAGATGTAAAAAGCAGGATTTGAGGGAGCCCGCCAAAGAACACGCAGAATTAAACATTCCTGTAACATTTAATGTTTTTCTGTTACTTAAAGCTAACACTTATATTATTTACAGTGGTTTTATTTAAAGATGATTTCATATGCTTCTTTTTAGATTTACATATATTGTTTATAGTTATTACTGTACTGGACAGCGTCATGATAAACTTGAACAAATGCAATTTTGTATTTCACTACATGCTCATTGTAGAAAGAAAAGAACAAATTAGATAAAATGAATACAATAAAGAGAACCCTAATATTCAGAGAATAAAAATAGCATCAGAAAGTTGTTTCTTAAGTTAAACCTGCAATATGACCATAGAAGTTACAGAAGGCTACACAACAAACAAATTGCTAAAAAAGCAGGCAATCAAGAAAGTGTAAGTACAACATAGAATTAAGATTCTGCTGGCTTGTGTGGAATCACACAGGTGAAGATTTGTTTATAAATGTATTTGGTGAAGAAACCCAATTAAAGACAACAATTTATAATTATTAGTACAGTGAGTTCAAAAGATATTGCTTTTTTTTTAGTGTTGAATTTCATAAGGGATGCACAAAACTGTTGTTACTGACAAATATGCAGGTGCGATTTGAGCAATGTTTCAAGAAGATTGATGGACATCTTATGAATTTTGAATTTATTCGGACAACATCAGGAATTACATGAATCAATTTTACAACATTAAATGTGGGAAAACTTTGTTGTGGATGAATTCCACATAAACTGATTCCCAGTCATTTGACTGGTGTAAGAAACCTCTGGCAAAACTTGTTCAGAATGTAGCTATTAGTGATGAATCTTGGATTTGTTGTTATAAACCTGAAAAGAAAAGTCAATCAGCTCAATGGGTCTTTCAGACAGAACCTAAGTCTAAAAAAGTTTGATTAATTTGTAGGGCTGATACAAAGACAGTTGCTTACCATTACTGTTGATTGGTACACAAAGTATAATATATAAAATGAAAAGAAAACTATATGATAATAAAATGTTATTATAAATAAATAAAAAATATAAGTAAGCCCGCATTTACCAACATATGATTTAAATATGTCGGAGTAAAGTAATAAGTGAACAAAGAAGTGCCACAAAGTAAACTATGACAAATTTACCAATTTCTTAAAAGGATATGTGAAGTTTGTAACAAAATATTATATTTTATTATAACAAAAATGTCTGTTTACTGCAAAGATTTGAAAAAGTTTTTGAAAAACGACAATAACGAAAAACAATTTCACATCATGACAATGCATCACCGCTTACAGCAAAACTAATAACCGTATTTGGATGCCCTAACGGTGAGCAGGATGGACCCTCAATGAGTTTGTAATTTGTTTTGTTCTCAAAACAACTATGGTCATATCGTAGCCATGCGTATATTTCAGCATTTGCTATTGGCAACTAAACAAAATGTCACTAAAGGTAACAAGAGAGAAAACCTAACATAGAAAGGTAACCTATAGAGAGAAAAGCACGTCGCAGTTGGCTTCTGGTGAATTCTAGTACCCTACGCTCCCTGAAACTTCAGCGAAGCTGACGGGTCTCTTTACTTCCTACCAATAAGAAATTTCTACAGTACCAACAATACACACGTGAAAGTTTTAGTCATCATGGAAGGAAGCAACCTGCAATTATCGCAGCTACATCAACGGGATTCCCATTGTGCCTTTTCGTTGCTTGAACTCAAGTTACGCGTTACGTGAAGGTCGTCGCAACACAAGGCAACGGAACGTTCCCACGTCTTATTTACTTTTCCTTCTCTACTGTAAGCTTCTTTATAGCGTCATTTTATACAAAGAAAATGTCCTTACGTCAGATCCTGTTTCTAAATTTGTGCGCGAATAAATGCTAAACTAACTTGACATTTACATGTTTCTTCTTTTTCTTTTGCTGCTTCTTCCTGTGAGTGTTACATTTATTTTTATTATCTTGCGTCCTGGATATCAAGTTGCAGCAATGAAGTTCCCTGCAGCTTGCATGAATATCGGCAGCTGCGGCAGTTCACTATTGTACAAAACAAGCGTATGGGATTTGTGCAATAAATATAGTGCATTGTTTTGGTATTTTAACACCCAAACATTCACAATATATTTATTAACTTTTAGATGAGTCGTATTTATTACACATCTGCTTCACTTTCGTAAATACGACTCATCTAAAAATTAATAATTATTTCGCTTCACTGTGGTGTTCCAATACAGTTAAATCTCGATATTCACAATATAGTTTATATTTTATGACTGTTACGTCCAACCAATCACATGGAAGCTAAAACAATAATTTGCTCATTGAGAGATAAAATAATTTGATCCGTTATATACACAAACTCGAATTCAGGAGGTCCCAGTTTCGATTCTCGTCGACTCACATTTGGTATTTTTTGTTGTTTCGATTCTCGTCGACTAACATTTGGAGTTTATCGTTGTTTTTCCTATCCAATAGGCCAATGTTTAACACGGTTTTCTTTTCATCATTTCCATTTAATCCAATAGCTTTATCATTTTTTGGGTATACTTCTAGCTTTCCTGGCGTATGGCAGTGCCAGAGAGATGGTGCGGTTGCTTGTTCAAAGGAAAGAGTAGGTACTTCCAGTAAACACTAAAAGGCGAACGGTTTTACAAGGCATATGAGCTGAACCAATGCGTGCACGCGGTGGCTGTCCTGTTGCCAACTGATGCACCAGAGAGCGGAAGATATGGGGAGGAAATGAGGAAAGTAACTTTTTCGTCTCACTAATTTTCAGAACGTAAATTTACGCAGCAAAGGATAATCGTGATAACATAATAAACTGTAACATTAAATATTAACATGCTATTTACTGAAAATAACGTACCTGGATTTCTTAAAACGATTTATTGTAGAGGAGTTGCTAGCTTAAATAAAATAAATAAAGCTTCACAAATTTCTGTGCTGGAAGTTTTGGCGTTGTGAAAAATTGATCCGCACACTCACTCTCTCAGATGACAATTCGTTAAAGAAACTATACACTTTAAAAGTAATATTTCTGGCATGGGAGAGAAGTACTTTACCCTCAGTACCTGCGCCACTCGTACTAGTACCAGGCTTTGAAAGTGACAATGTTAACAGTTCACAAAACAATGTAAACGTGAACTTTCTGCTTATTGTCACAGTTACACAAAGCGCCTTACACTAAATTTGCGTTATGTACTGTTCCTGAACTCAAGTTCAAAGTGATACAGAGGCCGACAGAAGTATTCGAATAATATAGCATGTAACATTGCACGTACTATAAATACTGTAATATTTATTTGGCAGCGTTGAATTGTTAAATATGTAAACATTAACCATTTGTGTCTCGGAAAAACATTTAAAATACCACTTTTCATGTATTTACTACACAATCTGTACTGTATTTATTCTATTGTCCCTCTTATTGGAGGGCATGAATATTCGAACGTACCCAATCTAACAGAAAGAAAGATGGTTGAACGTGCCCTACACGTCCCTACCACATGCCAGTTGTGTTTATGCTATGCCTCGAGACAGTGTGCTCAAAGTTATTCAGCCGATTGTGAACTCACAGGTATTATGGGACGTAAAGGCTGGGAGAAAGCAGTGGCAGAGAGGAATATAGTGATAAATATGTACAAACAAAACAAATATCTCTCTGAGATTTCCAAAACCATTAACAGAAGCAAAACTGCAGTGTTCTGCATAATTCAACGCTTCAAACAGACAAATGCTGTTGTAAATAAACCCAAATATGACGCTCCTTCTAAACTCACCACCATAGACAGGAGGAAAATAATAAAAAAAGGTGAAGCAGAATCTGAGAGTTACTGCATCTGAAATTAGAGGATGCCTTGAGCAATATTCTGGCACTGTTGTTCACACCAAAACAGTTGAACGGGTTTTAATTAGTACTGGGTACAATGCCCGCGTTCTTAGGAAGAAGCCATATGTTAATAAGGTGAATAAGAAAAACCATATAGAATTTTCTAAACAGTATGTGGTGAAACCAACAGAATTCTGGGATAAGGTTCTCTGGTCGGACGAGAGCAAATTCTGCTTATACAAGATTGATGGACGTCTTAAAGTGTGGAGACTGCCAAATACAGAATGGGAACCTAAGAACAAGGTAGCTACAGTGAAATATGGTGACAGTAGTGTGATGGTATGGAACTGTGTAGCTTCATCTGACTTCGGGTAACTCGTGTTCATAGATGGTATCATGGACAAATTTGAATACAAGAGGATTCTTGAAAACAATCTTAAAAAGTGTGCAGAGAAGCTGGGATTAGGGCATGATTAATCCTTCCAGGACACTGATCCGAAGCATACTGCTGAAATTGTAAGGCTATGTATCGTGTACAACACTCCTCATACTTTGAGGACACCACCCCAATTTCCAGATTTAAAACCTATAGAGAACATCTGGAAGGAACCCGAGGAGCATGTGAGGAAGCATCACATCAGAAGCAAGGACCATCTGAAAAGACTTCTTCACACAGAGTGGAGAAATATGGACTCTGCAGTCACTAAACATCACATACAGACACTGCCCAAACGATTATCAGCAGTAATTCAAAGAAACTGGATGATAACTAAATACTAGCTGTTCTCTGTTCGAATACTTATGTCCAGATGTAAAGTAACTGTTTTATTTCTTCTTGTAGTGCAAATTAGTTTCAGTTGCTATTTATGAGTTTATATGTTTAATGGAAGACTCAAGTTTATTTTGTACCAGTTGTATTTACGTATGCTTACTCTGCGTAGCTTTAAAATAATATAAGTAATAAATAAGTTTACGTTCGAATACTTATGTCGACCGCTGTACGTGGTCAGTTAATTTATCAACCAAATATATGCAGTTTTAAATGTCTTACTCAGAACTGCGTAATGAAAATAAATAAACACACAGGCAAGAATCGAAGTTAAAGCATAACATAAGCGTAAACACGGGAGTCAGGTGTTTATTCTCGAAGCAATAACTTAAGAAACATACGTCGTAGGAAAATGGCCTTCTTACAGGCTGCCTAAAAAATTCCTGCCATATAGAGTGGATCGGGGGAAGATGCCATACTTAAGGTTTTAGGGATCAAACGTTGAGTTTAATTGAAAGTTTAGGTTCAGCACTAAACTGGCATTCACTGAGGAGCCTTCTCTACATATAGGCAAGTTTGTGTTACGTTATTATTGTTAATTAAGTGTTTTGATTTCTTTAATCAAAAGTGTAGTTTAGGCATCTCGCCCCGATGTTCGGGGTGAGATGGCAATCATATCGAAAGAAAAATGGAGTACCATTTTTGTGCATTTGTGATACAAATACATATTTTATAAAGCATATTTATTAGTATTATAAAGAATGAAATAGTAAAGAAAGGTAATAATGAATGCAAGAATAAACAAATGACATGCTTACATGCAAATGAAATCAAAGTTCTTCTGCACAGTTGTTGCACAAGTTTTCTTCTTCTGTACAGGTTTCATGCAACTATCTACTGCAAACGATATACTGAATCCAATCAACCTGTGGTTCAGTTTTATCGTAGTAACCGAGAGCACTTTCAACACAATAATCACTGTCATTTTCTGACCTGTTTGGTCATTTAATCTTTGACTCACTTGCTGCAGATTTTCCCTTGTTTAATTCACTCTGATCTAATTTTGACCTCTTCTATGCGATTTTGTTCTGTGAGAACTTAAGCATGTTTCTTCTTGCGATTAGATTTCAGTGGATCCAATATAGGCACACAAGTAAATTCTTCAAATGATGTGGTTCATTCTGAATAATCTGCAGTTCAGGTCCTTTTTCATTTTCTGAGAGAACAGCTTCAGCACATCCTCTCCTGTTTGTTTCACTTTCTTGAATCCTTTCTGCATGATCGATAGCAACCTCATCGGAAATTTGATGCACATTCTGGAATCGTTCTTCATCAAACGTCGTTTTAGAGTTCTATATGGAATGCTATATTCTTGGGAAGCTTTAAAACAATTCACTCCGCCAGTCCTCACACGTTCCAGAGCCATCTGTAGACATTCTTTAGGCCACTGACATCTATTTGAAGTTCTAACACACACTTGAGGTATCTCCTAGGAAAATAAAATCCGTATAAGTTAGGAATAAAAGTAGGCATGTCACCCCGAAAAAACAGTGGCATCTCTCCCAAGGATCGGGGTGAGATACTACTTTTGATGACTGCCACAATACGGTCGCTGCATAGCAACAGAGGATGGCAAACTACACCACAACATACCTACTATGATTAGCATGCGCGAAATTTCACTCTGCTACTTTATTCATACTCTTGTACATACTTTAAAATAACTATGCACCATTAACCTGGCATCTATTTTTAGACCTTACCTGTGTTTGTTGGTTTAAAAGTGAAGAAACACCTAATGCAATGAAATAGGCATTTGCCTTCACGTCACATTACCACTAACGAGTGCCGTACAGGTTGGAGTCGCGATCTGTTTTCAGCCATCGGAACTATAAACTTTAGGCATCTCACCCCGATAGGCATCTCCCCCCGATTCACGGTATGGGCGCATGAAAAAGAGCTCACGCTTGTGCTGTGCATTCCGAACTAGGCAACGCTGCACGCATATGACAGAACAGTCGCTCCAGGCGAGCCCTCCCTAGCTCCGTCTCATATGCCTTCAATACCGTACGCTTTATAGAGGTCCCATTCATAGTCAAGTCTTGGTACGGACTAATTTGCTACTTCCGGTGGACTAACGGTGTACCATCGATTTCCTTATTCATAAACCGGGATTTGCGAAGATCCAGAGACCAAACGCTTTAGTCCGGCTTAAAGTTTGGTCCACTTCAGAGGGGTAGATTAAAGGTTATCATCTTTATGGACGACTATGAAGTAATGATCGTTAGTGCGGTGCGTAGAATTCGTGAAATAAGACGATGGAGGAAAACTTATAAGACTGGAAATTTAGTAGATAATGATTATCCGAGCTTGTGGGCCGTAGTCCAGTGGAAAATGTTCTGCCAGACGTTTCGTTCGAAGCTGTGTCAAATATACTCAGTGGCGTGGGCGTAACACTCTGGTTGTATTCTCGCTGCGACCAGAGTGTTACGGCCACGCCACTGAGGATGTTCGACACAGCTTCGAACGAAACGTCTGGAAGAAGATTTTCCACTAGACCACGACTCACAAGACCGGAGAATCATTATCTGCCAAATGAATCCGGTCGTGAAAGCCTATGCACTTCAAAGAATGGAAACTATTGGAAAGTATGACGACCTAAGTTTCAGAAATATATAAAGGTTTAGTAAATCAGTAAATTAAAAACCAAGCATGCACTTATTACATTACATGATAGAACTAGTATCTTACGGCCGCGCCGTGGATAAGTGGTTAGACCGCTCGACTCTCAACAAGGCGGCCCGGATTCGATCCCAGGCGACCGCAAAGTAAGTTTTGTGGTGGACAACATGACTCTGCGGCGGCTTTTCTCCGGGACCTCCGGTTTCCCTCATTCCACTGGTGCTCTCCATCTTCATTTCATGTATCATCAGTGTGCCGCATGTAGTAAAAAGCGGGCATTAAATACTACACATTTCATTTAATTTTGTACCTGATTCCTTCCCATTAGGCAGAGTTAACCTATATGATTACTGAAATTCACTTAGCAGGTATTATCTCTACTGTAGGATAATTTTATTTAACCCCCTTTCTTATGTCACCACGGCGGTCTCTCGCTTAATACTTTCGGTTTATCTATTGAAGCACTTTGAATAGATAACTACTGGATGATGTAGCGCATTTACTTTCACGCTTTAAACAGTGGAGTAATTAATTACTTTTTGGAGCTTAACTAAAATTCCATATTAACCTAACCTAATATAAAGTACCAGAAGTGCATATTACGCATAAGACAATAAAGACTGCACTTTGTGAACATTCGCTTTCACACGTGCCTTGCTGCTTTAAACGGAGAATACTTCATTCTTTTCCTTCGAGAAGTATAGAAAACTCCAGATTGACTTATTTTATTTAATGTCCACCCTTTTCTGAACTAAACAAAACAAGCACTTTTTCTCTTACTCATGCTTCTTCAGTAGCTCCATGTTGAACTTGTGCTTTGAACATTAAGCAGCAACCATCAAAATAATTAAGAAACAACTGTGAAACTGCCATAGAGATTTACAAACTTGTACGTGCGAGGGGTTCCGGGTTCGATTCCCGGCTGGGGGTGTTGATTTTTCCCCAGCCAAGATGATTCCCCATCCTCCCCAGAGTCTGGATGTATGAATGAGAGTGCGAATGTGTGCGTGATCTAATGATTTAGGACGCGGGGGTAGCGCAGTGCTTTCGTTCGCGACTACCGTGCAAAGAGTCCCGAGTTCAATTCCCGGCTCTGGGGTGGCGATTTTAAGTCCACGTCTGTCTAGCACATGTGAAGTGTCTCCTATGCCCAACGTGGTTTCGAGTCCACGGTATAAGCTGTAGGTCCTCTTACCTCACCGCCGTCTTCACTATCACCCTACCATTGGAGGTAATGGACCTGCCCTCTGGGTGCCTCCACCTGAGAAATGGGTCCGGTCATCACGTGGTGGGGTGAGGTTACCCCCGAAGCCCAAGGTTGCCATGTAGGGAGTGTTGGTAACCAACCAACCATGATTAAAAATCTTAAGTACCAGCAAGCCAACGACAACGAGTTAACACCATCGCCAATTCCAAACGAGAACGGCCGCCGATATTACCATTGCAGTTAAAGACAGGGTATAAATGGAACAAAAAAATTA
This sequence comes from Mantis religiosa, assembly GCA_030765055.1. Taxonomy (NCBI): domain Eukaryota; kingdom Metazoa; phylum Arthropoda; class Insecta; order Mantodea; family Mantidae; genus Mantis; species Mantis religiosa. The sequence continues at coordinate 64,519,451 of CM060950.1, forward strand.
GGTCAAACAAGTCGGAAGATAATCTAGACCACCAAAGTGGCATCTATAAATAGGGCCCTAGAATACTGGTTGGTCGGTAGACCGTTCATCCCTCTCTCTAAGCACCTCCAGCAGTGGGCTGGGTCTTCCAGCCTGGAAATATGAGGGACACCCGCGCGTCCCTGTGGTCTGTCTACCTATGACCTGCAGCACACCATTCCTTGCTCCTGCCGGCTGGTCTCCTTCCGTTGTATCTCCTTCCAGCCTGGAATTATGAGGGACACCCGCACGTCCCTGTGGTCTGTCTACATATGGCCTGTAGCACACCACCCCTTGCTCCTGCCGGCTGGTCTCATTCCGTTGTATCTCCTTCCAGCCTGGAATTATGAGGGACACCCGCACGTCCCTGTGGTCTGTCTACATATGGCCTGTAGCACACCACCCCTTGCTCCTGCCGGCTGGTCTCCTTCCGTTGTATCTCCTTCCAGCCTGGAATTATGAGGGACACCCGCACGTCCCTGTGGTCTGTCTACCTATAGCCTGTAGCACACCACCCCTTGCTCCTGCCGGCTGGTCTCCTTCCGTTGTATATTCACACAAATTTCCCTACCCACCATCATCCATTTCTCTATACAAAGCTTCTATTTTTTTTCCTTACGGAAACACGTATTTAGCTAGATCTTATTTGGCAGTCACACAAAGTTGTACAAAACTAGAATTACTCCCAAAAAGTTTTGCATATGCGTTTTTAATGTGTAAATACCTTACACATATGGTATTTTAATCAATCATTTGAGTCATTTTTGAGAAGATCGGAAACATCGACAAATGTACGTAGTATGCAATTTGGTGGGGATTTTCTTGGATATCTTTGTGCCGCATCTTAGGAAGAAGCTGGGCCGCAGTGCGGCTACAGGATGATGCTATGAAGAAGCGTTAACAAAGCATATTAATTATGGCGGGGACACGGCAGCGTGAAAACAGTAATGTAATTAATGGGTGGCACCTTAGTCGTACGTCGCCCTTGCAACGTGAAGTCAGTAGCATGTGTCGAGTGAACTTCACGTGGAAGCCGTATAACTTGCACTACCAGTCAGGTCAATATGAACCAAGCTTTGTCTCTAGCAGCACCAAATATTTTTATAGGAATGTCTCTTTGTGTATTTGTATACACTACTTTCGCATCCCTTTTACTTCCTCTACCACTATATGATGAGGTCTTTCGAAAGTTGAAATTTTAAACTGCAAAAAACATTGCAATATTTGAGATAGAAAAAAATTAGTACTGGACGAAGAAAGGGTTTATACAAAACATTGGGGTGATCCCGCCGTTCACTTGTTCAATATATAACATTCTCTCTGCGACACCATGCACAACATTTTACAGAGAATGTATCGGAATATTGGCAATTTCTTGTGAGACTATCTTTCCGTTGCAGTGGGTTGTTGGATGTGCCAGGATAACAAGTTCTGTAAGATAACCCAACCAACACTTGGTCAGATTGAGATCTGAATGCAAAAGAAAGTGTTATTACTATATGACTTGTAAAACATAAGGAAAAAACCGGAGAGCGCGGAGACACTCTCGCTCGCTCGCAGGTACTGGTAGGCTTGTGTTAGCCTGAAGATTGTTGCTGTGTGCCCACCCAGGATAGGGTTTAACCACAGATAGGATTTTATTTTCGGGATGGGTTAGGATGGCTGTTTTTCTTTGAGGATGGTGGATTGCATATGAGGTAGTTTATTGACTCCTCTAGAAGGATAGAATGCTATCACTATCACCCTGGCGTAGAAAGAATTATTTTAGTTTGAATGAATTTTGACTGGATTTTTTGTTTAATTTTGAGACCAACAACTCTTGGTAGATTATGGGAGCTCAGCTTTTGCTGCTGCTGGAAATGCTCCGTGGTTGCCTCGGATGCCCGCAAGCCATGCGGGGGACCCGGAATAGTTGGCGACGACGTCTTGTGGGATCATAATCACCAAGAGACCGAACCAGGGCACTTCTGTGCAAAGGTAACTGTGCGTATAATTTTGTAGCCCGGCGTCTAATTTCATCTTCCACGTATGGAAGACCCCAGGCTTCATGGAGGAACCTTACTGGGAAGAATCGGCCTACTGAATAGATGGACCTAAGTCCTCTATTCTGAGCGCGTTGAAGATATGCCAGCCAGGAATCTGCGGCCATGCCCCAGACCTCGCAGGCATATAGCATCAACGGGACTATAAGAGTTCGAAAAAGGTATAGCTTTACGCGGACTGGTATCGATCGAGAACCCAGCATAGGATACAGGGAAGCAATAGCTCCCTGAACCCCCGCCGAGAGTTCCCTGATGTGTCGACGGAAAGTCAGACCCTTGTCTAGCTCTACTCCCAGGTATTTGATAGAGGGTACCCGGAGACACTCTGTTAGTAAATGTCTCTTTATATATGCGTTAGCGCATTCAGCGTTGCCACATCGTTACCTCCACTATTTTGATATTTCCCCCTCTCTCACACACTTGCGAGTGTTCTTGGCGCTAGACGTAAGGGACCGCAAACTGAATTTTCCAAAGTTTTATAATAATACAGTTGTTGAAGTCACAATTGCAACATGTATATTCGTATATTACACACATGTTTTAAATATTTAGTTTAATATTAATTATAGTTTATGAATTACTGAATTACTAATTTTTCTAATCCAATGAAAATGCTAGAGGTGCATCCATATAGCTGTGAATGTTACGTTAAGAGGTAATTCGCCATTGTCATTGTCTTCATCGTCTGAGTATTGCAAATATATGATGATAGGTTCCAAAATCCCGTCACGTGCTATTTCTTTCTGAAAGTCGTCATCTTGTAGTTTATCTGATGTCTTACGCAGTTTTCCCAGTCTTGTGTTCCTTCTCAATTTCTACGTGAATAAAGTCGTTCAAAGTCAGTCAGTTTAAATATATTATTTCTGTTTGCGACATAATTTGAGCCCATATTTACTCAATTGGATTGTTCTGGCGGTAGTAAGGGGGAAGGTAGATCATGTCTCATTGATCCAGCTGATACACTGTTTCATGGAAGAGTAACTGAATAATACTGCTTTGAACTCTACAGTAAACAGAGATTGCAAACCATTCATAAACAAAGATATAATGTGACCAGACACGTTCTGACAGGCCTGCAGGAAGTGTTTCCTCTCATCGAATCTAACAAACACGTTGGCTTATTCAAAGTAATTCTTTTATCACGCCATGTCAAATGTTTACGTTTGAGTTCTGAGTAATTACAAATATACGTACACGCATACATGGCAACCAATAATGCTATTCATTACAGTGTTTACGTCGCAATGTATTGTTATAAAGGTATCTAATTTATTTATTTGTATTAGGAAAACTATGTGAGCTAAAAACATGGGGTTTCTACGGTTGTGTTAAATACATTACTCTATACCTTCCTCGTGGATCAGGTTTTGCAAAATCTGAATATTTGTCTTAGCGCGAATCGTATTTATTAGAGTTAATTAATGGAAATTAATTATTCTTTCACACTGGCCGTGCGACTTACAAGCAGTAAGTCGCCATTAAGGTAGTTGTCTCATGTGTTTATGAGAACTCCTAGTGGTTTACCGGGAAAATACGAGTCAGTTGGAGAATTTAATGTCATATCGGCACGTTGGCCATAGTAGCACAATGGTAGTGCGGCTGGACGGAAACCAGAAGATCCGTGGTTCAAATCCCGGCTATGGCATTGAATTTTTCAGTCTGACTCTACGTTTCCACAGTATTTATTAGAGATTGATTAGGTTGGCGCTCGTCACACACCACTTCGGGAGAGTGCAATACAACACCGCAGGACTCCGATTGGTCGCTCACCTAGTAACACTCAAGGACAAACATCCCATTTGAAACACATAACAAAGGAATGTGTAACGTAATCACTTTTGCTGTCCCAACTGTGTTTATGCTCGCCTTCCCAGTATGACAAGGATGCTAGATTCGTTTAAAATACGCAAGTGTTGTCACATCACTCACCCATGTATAATACCTATCACTACAGTTACTGCAACATATCGTAGATCTGGCAGCATGGGTGACTCATATGCACTCTCATATACTCACTTCCTAGTAAACAGATCCACTAACAGAGCAGATAAACACTTCAAACCCCTCTCCCCTTCATTCGTCTTTTGCCTTCTTGTCGTGGGTATACAGTAGCGTTAACAATAGTTCACAAACCAAATTTCAGATCTTTGTCCAAAATAGTTCTTGTGATATTAATATATTTATAGTGTCTTATTTTCGTTTGATTAAACTGTTCCACATGATGCAATTTTAGTTTCAGAAAAATAATACTTCGCGGTTATACTCATAAATACATTAGTAAATTTAGGAGATGAAATTTTAATCTGACCATTGGTTTAGAATAAAACATTATTCAATTGATCATCTCATGAATTTCCTTTGGAACTGTTTCTATCCGAGCACAAACATTTGCAAACTTCTAGTTTAAGAGCTGCATCGTGTGGAGCAATTTATATTCTAAAAAGCGCTAAAAATTAAAAACACGAGAAAATCACCAAAATAGGTGACATAAAGAAATGCGCCCACTTAGAGTGACCCACTTAAATAGTCATATGCTACAATTTTTAAACGGTTGCATGGCATTAAAAGTAATAGGAAATTGAAGTATACGGATTACTCTATTTATTTAGGCAAAATTTTTTGTCATTTTCTGCACTTTTTGACTAATTTTCACAAATGGGTATCCTTAATTTATGTCCTCCAACGTTAAGTCATATCGGACGATGAATGAAATGGGTGAAATTGTGCTCAAACGAGCCCAGGGTCCATAGAGCTTAGAGTTTTTCAGGATAAGGGAAAACCACTAAAAATTTTTATCCAGCAAACTCGGGACCTCTTGAATGAGGCAGACACGCCACCATCTACCTACTGAGGCGGCCACCTTCTTCTCCTTCTCCTCCTTCTCCTTCTCTCACGTTCAAGAGGTCCCGAGTTCGAATCTCAGTCAGGGTGAGTTACCTGGATAAGGTTTTTTCCGGGGATTTCCCTTATCCATCCAGACGAATGTCAGGTGACTAAGCTCCATGGACCCTGGACTCATTTGAGCATCATTTCACCAAATTCATTCACCGTCCGATATGACTTAACGTTGGAGGACGTAAATTACAAACAAACAAACTTCTCCTCCTTCTCCTCCTCCTTCTCCTTCTTCTTTTGTAATTTAACCTTGCCCTGCTGTCATGTTTCCCTCCGCATACCATTGCCTTCCCCTTTCCCCTAATTGGCTAATGCCTTCGGCGCCGTAGGCATTGTTTTCATACCACGTGGAAAGCTGCTGGAAACGCCATGATAACTGCCAGAAAAATTGATAAAGTCATGAAAATAAAGTTGCGAAGGCATGCAAAAGTACAAGTTTATAATAAAACAACACACACGTTGAATGGTAATGTATGACAAATTCAGTTCAGAACAAGGTCAGCGATAAAAGTAATAAAAATACAATGTCAGGACTAGCGATAAACGCACGTGCGTTAGTCATACCGAGAAGCAGGTGTGAAGCAAAGAATCCCTCTCTTTATTACGTGTTAAGAATTAACATGCATTCCAGATAAATTAACTCTTACGTAATATATTCAATTCATACGGTGATGAAAACATGAATTTCACAATTCTCTTCGAACTATTATAATATATCATTACAATATTCGAACTCATTTTTACCGCACAACAGTCTATAGGTACCATGACAGCAGCCAATGAGAGGTGATTAGGTCACGTGAGCGTTAAAAGATACCGGGCTGGCTTATTTGAAACAAGGATTAGATGGACTATTACAGTAAACAAGGAACGCTGCTTACAGCATGTTACAAAACTTCGTCATCCCTAGACTGAGGAATCATGACAAGGAAAACATAATCTTAATGCAAGATGGCGCTCCAATCCGCCCCTGCAAAACAATTAATCAATTACACAGATGTCTGTCATTCGTGCTGATGTCATCATTTTGCAGCTATACGCAAGTGCGTGTTTGCGCACGATGCCTATTGCGTTACGCATGACATTCACCGTACACATCAACGAAAAAATTGCATCCAGTATTCTAGAGCGTCACCAATGTTTTCCGAATTAAACCAATGCAGGGGATAGGATATATTTTTCTGCCGTGATGACCTTTAATGAATACAGAAATAAAGGTTACAGTGGGGAGTGTATACTTCAATAAAACTGTACTAGGAAGAGAGCAGAATCTTCATATTTTTCCTGAAGTTCAGATGATGACATTTTAAGTTGCACTTAAATTACATTATTTTCGACACTGAATAGGGTAGAGAAATTACAGATATGGAATTTACAAAATGTGATAGAACAGAGGTATGTTTTGTGTCTAAGGACAGATAGTTAAGAGGTAAACAGGCACCTGATACTCAGATATTTAATATTCCTCTATAAAAATTATTCATTAAAGGAATTATATCTTTCACTAGTAAAATATAAGAGTAATTGAACTAGTTACTGCAGTGACGTATCTATTAATTTGGTCCTTGCTTTGTTTATTTTCCTATTTAAAATATTTAGAATGCAACAAACAAAAGAATAACAAGTGCGCAGATGAACACCTATGTAGCAATAATTACCAGCTGCAGTACAACAGATCTTTCCGCCAAGGCCTACCACCCGGCCGATGTGTTCTCCATCTCTTCCCACCATGGGCGTCACGAGTGAGGTGCAGTGCTGCAGGATGGAACGTAGTCAGCACCCCCCGTCCATCCCGGCCGAAATGTGGTCTGTGCGACCAGGGGGCCTGATGCAAAAACAGACACATACTCAGAGCCTTCAACCCAATCCAGAGACACCTCCGTCTCACACAAGAATGGTGTAGGCGTTGGCGGATGTCCGTAAATCAGGACAAAAGCCGCGTCATTCTTCTTACAAAGCGCCACACCCCCGCTGACTGCCCCAACTTCCACTTTAGAGGCCGAAGGATAGAGTGGACTAATTCCATCAAGTACCTGGGCGTTCAACTTGATAAAGGCCTAACTTTCCGCGGAAACATCAGGGAACTATCGGCAAGGGTACAGGGGGCTATTGCCCCTCTGTACCTAATGCTGGGTTCGGGCTTGATGCCAGTCCGCTTAAAGCTACACCTCTTTCGAGCGCTGATAATCCCACTCATGTTGTACGCCTGTGAAATCTGGGGCATGGCTGCAGATAGCTGGTTAGCATACCTTTAGCGCGCACAGAATAGAGGACTCCGATCCATCTATTCTGTGGGCCGTTCTTTCCCCGTGAGGTTGCTTCACGAAGCTTCTCTTCTCCCATACGTGGAGGACGAAATTAGGCGCCGGGCGACAAAATTCTACGCTCAAATTCCAGCTCACAGAAGCGCCCTGGTTCAGTCTCTAGGAGATTACGACGCTACGAGACGCCGCTTCAGGCTTTACCGGATACCCCGTATGGCATGCGGGCACCCAAGGTAACAAAGGAGTTAATCCATACAGCAGCATAAGCTGAACTTCAAAATCTCCAAACGAGCTGTTTGGCTACAAAAATTTACCCCACTTTAGCAAAATAAAACACCAGAGTGTAAACAAAAAAGCGGTTTGGCATCCTGTACAAAATTAAAGAGGAGCAAAAAGCTACCTCAAAAAATTTCCTCAACAAAATAATCCCACATCATCCTGTAACCATCTAAATTATCAACCTGCGGTCAGACCCAAAACCTGGGTGGGTACGCAGCAAAAACCTTCTGGCTGTTAACAGCCTGTCAGTATTCCATTGGACTTGGGGCCTGAGTGGTCAACTGGTCAGGCGTTGGCCTAATGATCACTAGGTCACGGGTTCAAATGCAGCTCAGGCCTTTGCTTTTTAAGTGCGCTTAACAGTAACAGCCCCAAGTTAGGACTAAATTTACTGGTACGTAAAATAACTCATAAGGGACGAAATTTCGGCACACCGGCGGCGCTATTATGATCTTGGCAATTGACAGCATCCTTAACAAACAAAATATTTCGCGATAGGGACCCGCTATTCCTCAATCAATTTAATCCCTTTAATTGTCCAATCATGAACCTTATGAGGCCGAGTATACCCTGCACCACATCTCTCAGTGGGAGAAAATTCCCACGCCGAATTCAGCTCAGGGTCTCTTGTTTGATAGCCGGCACTACCAGACCCACTTGTGTAGAAATACATAGTAAATGTTGTTCATACGTCTTAAAAAACTATTTTTTATTTTACTAATAGGTGACTAAAGGTTTCAACTTTTGTACTTAGGGTTAGGATCACTACGGAGGGGATTCACTACCAAAAACTGGGGTTTGTTGTATTTAAGTCCCAAGTGGGGCATCCTCAGGAGGAAGGATGAGGCAAGAGTAGATAGAGGGCGGCCGACCCAAGGCCCTGAAACACCCGCCGACACTTCTACCCTGAAAGAGACCACCGGATGAGGGATGATATGAAAAGTTAATGGAGATGAAATGGAGGGACAGACAATTCGGAGGATGTAATTATACCACCCAGCATTCGCCTGGTGACCCGCAAAGCAACCGAAAAGAAACCCATGGGTCAGCTAGGTTGACCACGGGAATCGAACTCAGTGGGAATATGATTTGGCATTACAGAAAGGCGGTGGGAGGGAATGTGTTCAAGCCAGAAGCTGTACCCCTGATATAGTATGAATTCCAATGTGCTTATACTGAATCGATGTTTATTGTCACTTTTACCATCACCATTAAACCTGTCTGGAGAATGAATGCAGACGGCCAATAGTGGAAGCTTGCGTAAAAATAAACATATAAACGGTATTACGTCACCATCGCCCCTAGTGCAAGCCCTGTACTGTTCGGCAATACTAAAATGCTGTAGGTGTGTCTCTTACAGTGGACAGGTTTGTATCAAGTGAAAATACAAACATCGCCGCACGAAGTCACAGACTCACAAAGTAAAAATGAATATTCAATGTGTTACAGTCTAGTAAAGAAGAGAAACATAGGACTAATCCTTTTAAATAATGCTTTAAAAAGGATGGCAAAGGTAGTGGGGAAAGTGAACGAACTGTGCATAATACAGTGAAAGAATTTGAAGATTCAAAGCGTGCCAGAGAAAAACTTTCAAAACCTGCTAAACAGATTCCAACTTAACGAGTGTGAAAAATGTGTTATGCGCAGAACTTTTTTCGAGTTTTACGAACTCGTAAACTCATGAATGCTGTTAAAGAAAATATGCCTTTTGAAGGTATAAGAACACATTATGAAGAACTCTTAAAAGCGCAGGATACCTAACCATTTCGCAAGAAAACATACTATGCGTGATGTTACGTATTGCCTCTCTAAACGGAGCCATGCTCGCTCACTCGTGCTGGCTGGCCAGAAGGTTTTTGCTGCGTGCCCACCCATTAAGGGGAGCCATGCTACACTAGCGACCTCCCCAAACCACTGTACTCATTCGTCAGACAGGTAATACCTCTCTCGAATGCCTTTAAGCAGCCAGTACATTCTCCTGGTGGCGCCTTGGCCGAGAGACAGAGGACCGTCTGAGGTTTGGAGTGAACAAAGTGGCGCCTGGACGGATTTTCTCTGGTTTCACCCACCATTCATTCCATCAGCGGCTTCATAATCATAGCCTTCTTCACCCATACTAAGTACCAGTCTGATTCTCTGGGAAGTATATTCTCTCTTACGACCTGAGGGTATATTTCCACCATACGACAAAGATAAATAGGGAAACAGATGAAGGTATAACCTCCTGTACGACAGAACACTTCTGGAGTGTATTTTCCTTAATAAGAATCTAGAGTACCTTGCTCCAAATCTTTGATACAATTGTAGATTCCAGATAATCTGCTATATAACACCGGACAGGGTCTACAGCCCGGCCAATGTGTCCCCCCATCCCCCATGATTGGGGAACAGTACTGTAGAATCAGCTGTGTACGTAGTTACAATTCATTCGGCTGTTGTGAAAAAATACAAAAGGACTGGGCTTCCATATAGAACCAAAAGTCATAATTCAGTTTCAAAGAAACAGTAACATTTGAATTATTACCTTTCCTTTGTCTTTTCCAATAGAAAGACTCTATAAAATATGTTGGCTAGGAAGCCTAATGTAAGGAAAGTCATAATAAGAAGGTAATAACTGCCACTTTATGACAGCAAGAAAGGAGACTGCGTGGCAAATGAACGAAAAGCTATACTCCATTAAATGACTATAATCACAGCATGTCCTCCAGTTTCACCGCAGACGTACAGGCTCCTCCTTCTATTTCAAAACGCTGCAAAAGAATCAAGACTGTTCGCTGCTGCACCACATTCATTATTCGCTTAATGCTGTGCTTCTCATTGCGTTATTTTTTTCTACCTGTATGGATATAATCAAAGGCACGGAACTTCTGGCCGCTCTTTGTCTTATTAGTAAACATAAAAAAATTCAGGAAATTATATATATATATATATATATATATATATAAGGGCGCTCAACTACGGCGGTCATCAGCGCCCTTTAAAAAACTAGTCATGGCAAAAGCCAGATATAAAACTTTCTAAAAACCATACAAGTGTAACAAAACCTATTAAAAATACACGTACATAAAAAACATCAATCAAAACCTACTAAAAATTTCGTTCACTAAATCCTAAACTCTAAACTAGACAAGAATCTAAAAACCTCCACGGATCTCCACGCACGGCCTACACTTGGGTGGGCCTGTTGACCGTCTCGCTCAACCACGAAGAGGAGCCCACACGAGGGAGACCGTACCTACCGAAGTAGGCCCCTGGGGGGCAGGAAATTAAGGAGGTCTAATTGATATGACCTCAAAGAAATCAACGTATGCATTGCGACAAAAACACAAACACCGGACGAAACGTAATCAATTTAACTCCTTTGTTCTCATCAAAATCGTTAGGACAATGCTAACTTACCTTCACTACTTTTACACAAATACAGATGTATTATTTTATCTTGTTAGAAATCATGCGCGGTAGGGATGAGTAACAACGGTGGTGGGGAGAGTGCACCTATCGCCACAATACGTCACACGCGTAAGATTACGAGAGGGGAATTCGATGCACCAGCTGTCCAAAAACAAATTTCACCCTCGAAGCCAGTATTGCAGCTCTTATAAACTAAGTTGTAAGTCTTAATATTATAGAAATCTCCACACTTTTGTTGGATATCAAATTAGTACATAGGCGTTTGGAACAAAAACCCGTTCTCCTCCAGCAGGCATGATAACCAACTGTAGCCTTTCGACATCGCTGCAGAGTCCCTTAACGAATTTCACTCCAGGCATACTTAAGCCTTTTTGCCCGTATGGTACGATGTTCGATTAAAAGTTGTCTGTTACGCTTTTTCCCCATATAAATCCTAACTTCAAAAGACCTCTTCTTAATGTTCAGAAACTGCCTTGGAAGTCAGTAGAATTTTGAAGCTTCATAAACACTTTCTTCAGAGTTTGTCTTTATTTTTCGGTGTTTTAAACTTATTCGCATGGGTTCGATCATCACCGACCACATACTCTGACTAGGGGTTTTCTTGTACTCCTGTCAGAGTACTTCTGGATGCTCGTGCTCATCCTTATAACAACGTTTTCCTCTCCAACATTTTCAATCTGATTCGGCCAGGACCCGCCTGCGCAGCAGGTCGACCGAGAATGAGGGATTTGTATGAGTGTGGTCAGGCAGCGTCGAATGCGTTCATACTATAACCGTTAGGGACCCCGCCCAAACTTGCATCCGGATCTGATAGTGTGTCTTACAATATATCTAAACTATTTAGTTGAACGATACAAATGCTTGACAACTAGGGCCACACTCAATAGATTTTCAAGAATTTTTATATTTTAGATTTACAAGCTTGATACTACTAAAATAATAAAGCAACCAAGCTCGTAAAAATGACAAAAAGCTGGATCTGTTCTTGAAAAATAAACAACTGATTGTTAACTGTTAAAAATGTCTTAGATTAAAATTAAATTTCACTCAAAACAGCATTGCCCTAGGATCATTAGAAAACATATGCAAATTCATCAAAATCTGAATACTATTGATGACAAGACGCCCAGAACGTCCGTTTTACTCCGAAATAAATTATTGCTGAAATGACTGAGGACATCAGTCAACTTTCCCGGTAATACTGCCATATGCCACAGTGCGTTAATAACTATATGGTACACCTCTGGAAGTGAAAGTTCCAAATTATGTCCCTTAATATCAGGTGCGCTGTTGCCTTCCAAACCAGAACTCTATAATTAACGAGGTTTACAATCATTTTCGTGCTTGACAAAGTCTCTCCACGGAGACACGAAGAGTTCTACACCGGAAGTTTTACGATAGCTTCATTGATACCTAATGTTGAATATTTTTATAAGCAGATTGATATAAACGCATATTTATTGACTTTTTACGCTTGTTTATTTACAACTTTTTGTCAACTTTACACAAAGATCCTTTGGGATTCTTTAACGTTTTTGAACTTTCCCCACTGCGCAAATGCGTATTGCTATAGGAACCACTCTAATTCTACCATTTGCAGTCATCTGGTTAGAGTGGTGGTAGCGCTGCTGCTTACAAGCAAGATAACCGGGGTCGATTCCCGGTGCCAACGTGATGATTTTCTCACCCCCCATAGGAACTACTTAACTGTAAAGTAGCACCCTCTGGTTACGAAGACCGCACATACTTAGGAAGAGCAACCGGAGCGTTGACCACGTCCCACTCTCCAGTACTTCACCCCACTGTTGTGGGTAGAGCTTGCAACGCAGCGGCAGGAAGGTACGACTTGGCTTTCGCAATGGGGATTGTTTCTATAGGCATCACACAGTTAGAGGTCATGTAAAGAAATTGAAAGTTCAGCTTCAGTGTCTTACTAAATTAAGCATAAACGTGCACTGTAAATGTTTACAGGTTATATAAAATGGTGTAAGGCAAAATAAAAAAGGCAAATATAAACAAAAACACATCAGTAATGATTGACATCAATCATATTTTTATACATGGCTGGATTTTACTGAGGCTACAACACTAGATATACGCATACATTTTCTGGCTGCCAATACACTTAACAGCTACACAGGCCGACATAAGTATTCGAACGTAAACATATTTATTCCTTATATCATTTTAAACCTACGCAGAGTAAGCATACGTAAATAAAACTGGTACAAAATAAACTTGTGTCTTCCATTAAACATAAATAGCAACTGAAACTAATTTGCAGTATAAGAAGAAATAAAACGGTTAGCTTACATCTGGATGTAAGTATTCGAACCGAGAACAGTTAGTATTCAGTTATCATCCCCTTTGTTTGAATTACTGCTGATAATCGTTTGGGCAGTGTCTGTATGTGTTGTTTATTGACTGCAGAGTCCATATTTCTCCACTGTTTGAAGAAGTTCTTTCAGATGGTCCTTGCTTCTGGTGTGATGCTTCCTCACACGCTCCTCGAGTTCTTTCCAGATGTTTTCTATAAGATTTAAATCTGGAGATTGGGGCGGTATCTTCAAAGTGTGAGGAGTGTTGTACACGATCCAAAGCCTTACAATTTCAGCAGTATGCTTCGAATTATTGTCCTGCTGGACGTAATAATCATGTCCTAATCCCAGCTTCTCTGCACACTTTTTAAGATTGTTTTCAAGAATCCTCTTGTATTCAAATTTGTCCATGATCCCATATATGGACACCAGTTCCCCAAAGCCAGATAATGCTATACAGCCCCATACCATCACACAACTGCCACCATGTTTCACTGCAGCTACCATGTTCTTAGGTTCCCATTCTGTATTTGGCAGTCTCCACACTTTAAGACGCCCATCACTCTTGTGTAAGTAAAATTTTCTCTGTCCGACCAGAGAACCTTATCCCAGAATTATGTTGATTTCACCACATACTGTTTACGATACTCTATATGCTTTTTCTTATTCGCCTTATTAACATATGGTTTCTTCCTAGGAACGCGGGCATTGCACCCAGTACCATTTAAAACCCGTTCAACTGTTCTGGTGTGAACCACAGTGCCAGAATATTGCTCAAGGTATCCTCTATTCTCAGATGCAGTGACTCTCGGATTCTGCTTCACCATTTTTATTATTTGCCTCCTGTCTCTGGTGGTGAGTTTAGAAGGAGCACCATTTTTAGGTTTATTTACAACAGTATTTGTCTGTTTGAAGCGTTGAACTATGCAGTACACTGTAGTTTTGCTTCTGTTAATGGTTTTGGCAATTTCAGAGAGAGATTTGTTTTGTTTTTTACATATTTATCACGATATTCCTCTCTGCCACCGTTTTCTCCCAGCCTTTACGTCCCATAATACCCGTGAGTTCACAATCGGCTGAATAACTTTGAGCACACTGTCTAGAGGCATAGCATAAACACAACTGACATGTGGTAGGGGCGTGTAGGGCACGTTCAACCATCTTTCTTTCTGTTCGATTGGGTACGTTCGAATACTTATGTCCTCCAATAAGAGGGACAATAGAATAAATACAGTACAGACTGTGTAATAAATACATGCAAAGTGATATTTTGAATGTTATTTCCGAGACACAAAAGGTTAATGTTTACATGTATAGCAATTCAACGCTGCCAAATAAATATTACAGTATTTATAGTACGTGCAATGTTACATGTTATATTAATCGAACACTTCTGTCGGCCTCTGTATATAGGTGGCAATTAATTAGGTTTACTGTTTTGAATGTCTGTGATGCGAGGGGACCCAGGTTAAGATTCCGGATGCCAAAATAAAAATTTTCCTTTCCCAGGAGTGCATTCTGCTTCATTATAACGTTTGAGGACCAACTTAGAGGAGATACCACAGAGCGTGTTTTCTAACAAGTCTTGTTGATATGTTGAAACCCTAGTTGTAATCTTGCTCAGAAAACGCTAGAGTTGTTGATGTCAATCACACTCCTTGTAGTCACATTATCTAGAGGAAGTAGAAGTTGCAGTTTGGGTAATTCATATACACACGATTTATAGTAAACAAATTGATTACGTGAGTAGATGAACAGCTCAAAACCCCTCTCAGGCTTCATACCCCGCTCGCCTTCTGGTGACATCATTGTGAGCTGTCATGTGGTATTGTCTGCCCTTACTCCTCCAGAGAGAATAATAATCCGCAAATGGTTTCTCGTTAAACGTCTACAGTACGCCCAGTTTAAGGTCTTGTTCATTTTGTTACATGTGCTTTGCCTTATTTGTGGTGTGTACTGTCGGTGGTCGCTTCACAGGCTCAGCTGTTTCTTGGAATCTTGTGATTGCTGTTTATTTTTCTAATTATTGTGAATGACAACATACGAGTTAAATATATAATTAGTTTTATGTCATCATGTTAATGCTTAACTTTCGTTGTGAATGACCCACTAAAATTACGATTACACTCCTTACACCTTCTAACAATTTAACATTTTAGTTGTTTAAAAAAGAAACATTTTGCATGATTTCATCAATCACTTATCCGTGTAATATTCTATATGCACCTGCGTTAAACACCACGTTTTATGTCCTCTAAAAAATTTACTCCTACAGTAGCTACAAAATAAGAATGAACTTGGGAACAGCCAATACAGTTAGCGCACCTTCTTAGCCCTGCCAGTTCCACAGCGAGCGGGCGACAAAGATGGAAGATATATCTTTGTCTTTTGTCTCACCGAACCTGCGTAGCAAGTGATCTGAGATGTACATACAGACGCTCACGGAAGTTCGCTTAATATTTCGGCATGCGTGTGAAAACATATATGTAATCTGAACCTTAAAACTGTGAATCAGAGAACAATTCACTCTCGCAGCCATCGTTCATATTGTGACTTTGTGGGTTCGTGAAATTAAAAGTCCGATTACACCACTCAAAAATGTTCTTTATTTCCACCGACTTACAGTTGAACACTTGCCAATTACACAGAATTACGTAATGCACACAATTACGATTCACCAGTTCGTCCGTTACAGTTCCCTTTTTGCTCTCGTAATTACGTACACTCCTCCGATACACGTACACGGCGCTCCTTCGCTGCTTGCCAAGCACTGACTGTCCTCACTCATTGCAGCCCTTTTTATAGGAATATCAATGTTTTCTAGAAGTCTCTGGTTTCAGTGAATCACCGCGAAGGTTCCAGATGGCAGTGGAAGGGGGAAGAGGCGGCCAGGGACAAGTGACACTTCCCTAATCATCCCCTCAGTTAGTCACTGAGACTAATGGGAGGGTGTGGCTTGGATGCCTCTGGCCCCTTCTCAGCTGTCGTTGGTCGGGCTTTCCGATAATTGGGTGAAAATATGCACGTAAAACAAAATGAAACAAATTAGATGTGTTCGACGAAAGAATGGAGTTTGCTACAGTGAAACAAAGTAGCATCATTTCAAGGATTGGTGTAGTCTCTACTTTAATGTTGCCGTAATTGTATACTGCCTGTAATGGATTTTTGTTTCATTAAAGTACTTAATAAATACGGAAGATACGAATATACATTTATCAAGCATTTTTACACCATGAATCAGCTGTTTTTCTAATGTTGTGCATTGTGTGCAAAAATTTTGATCTTGCAGCAACAATATCGCTTCTTTCCAGCTGAAATTTCCAACCATCATTGGTTCTCCTATATTTGACCCCAAAAATTACAGAATATTATACTTAGAAGATAAAGACCTGTATATTCTATTTTTTCCCTCATTAAATGGCCAGCCTTTTGGCAGTTGGATATTCACCCCTGCTATATAAATCATCAATTGTTCTACGTAAAAGACAATTTAAAAAAAATCGTCTAAGTTGGTAGCACGCTTTTAGCTGCACGATATTTCCAAGGAGACCTAAATATGGAAACTTCTAATTTGGTGAGCTGTTTGCCTTCTTTAACAATGTTCGTCACAGAGTGAACACTCACCTGACAAGCTTGTGCAAATTTGTACTTTAGAACCTGTATTTAATTGACAACTGTTTGAAAAAGCAATACACATTAAAAAGAATACTTCTAGCCTGCTTAAGCAAAATCTTACGAGCTGTTTCGCAGTTACTACGAGGCGCATCAGTACCAGGCTTGCTAAACGGTATATTTATAACTTTGAAAAGCAAGTGTGCACTCTTAAAAGATCACCACCATACTGAATGCAAGGTAAAAATGCAACTGCAGCATAGCACGTGTGTGTTTTTCTTAACTGACAGTTAATGATTCTTTTCTTTCTAGTCAGGAGTCTTATCTTTCCATATCTCCGAAACCATATGTCCTATAAACATGGAATTTGGGCAGTAATCCTCAGCAAAATAGCTCTGTAACATGGGAAAAACAAAATATCTCTGTAATTAGTATCTTTTGAGTGCGCAAAAAGATTAGTCATAGAGTTCAGCAAAGCGAGTCCGTCCGCGTGTTGAACTATACAACCTTGCACGCACTTATTGGTTAGTCAGCGTTACACCAGGCACGCTTAGCCTCGCCTTATGTTCATTCCTATTTTGTAGCTACCTTAATCATAATTAACGTCATTATTATTTATAGCATACAGTTAAAAATTAGGTCTTATTTAGATGATCTCAAATTAGCTTTAGCGTCCTTTGTTTAGCTGTATACGAGGGCTGTTCAATAAAGAATACTCACAAATTGTTTTTGACAACGTCCGTGTACTCATCCTCATAATTTTGATGGTCCTTCTCCAAATAGTCTCCCCTTAATGCGATGCACTTGTCCCAGCGTTTCTGCCAGTCTTAAAAGACATGTTGGAAACCATTTTTGAGAGCTCCTTCAAAATCGCCTTCACCCCTGCTTCTCATGATGGATAGTGCCTACCACGAAGACGTTTCTTCAAGTTAGGGAATAGAAAAGAGTCACATGGGGCTAAAATCGGACTATAGTGAGGGTGAGGGAAGTATTTCACGTTGAGTTTTGCAAGATATTCAGCAAAAACATTGGCAATATGCGGCCGAGTATTATCGTGGTGCAGCATTAAGCCTGCTTCACGGAAATGTGGTCTTTTGCGCCTAATATGGACTTGCAATGTTTTCTGGAAATCCCTGTAGTATTGTCCAGTTACTGATGTGTGTGCAGGTATAACATGCTGATAAACCATTCCATGAATATTGTCACGAACCTGTAATCTACGATAAGCGCGGCTTGTGT
Organism: Mantis religiosa; assembly: GCA_030765055.1. Lineage (NCBI taxonomy): Eukaryota > Metazoa > Arthropoda > Insecta > Mantodea > Mantidae > Mantis > Mantis religiosa. The sequence goes on from CM060950.1 coordinate 64,537,529, forward strand.
ACACAAAGAGCCTGCAGATAAAGATAAGAGTCGGATAGTGTATTAGTGATATAAAAGGCTTGCCAAATTAGATAAAGTTAGAAAATTCTGGTGACATCTTGATTGATGGAGAGCGTTCGGTTTCTTTATTGTTCTGGAACAGTCTGGAATTATCAGTGGAGGTATTTAAAGAAGCGAGGACTCGCCAAGGGCAGTCGTAGTCTGTGGTAAACAGAGAGACGTAACAGGAGTGTTGTAAACAGATGTAATTAGAACGTTGTTTGTGTGGTCATCGACCTTGGTAGATTGTGTTGTGTATGTAATTTAATGTTATTACGTGAGAATTGAGCGGTGTATTTCTACGGGAATAAATAACATTTGGAATATCTGAAACTCGGACTTTTAATTCTACGAACCCACAAAGTCACAATATCAAAGAATGAGATGACCATAACTTTCCCAGCAGAAGCAACCACTTTTGCTTTTTTGGGGGGTTGGTGATGAAGGAGATTTCCACACTGAGCTTTGCTATTTGCTCTCAGGATCAACATGATGAAGCCAAGTTTCATCATCAGTGATTACGTTTGAAAGAAACTCCGGATCTTCCTCTAACATCAACTTTAACAGCATGCAAACCTGCATGCGAATGTCCTTCTGTTCGGAAATCAACAGTCTTGGAACCCATCGCGCACAAACACGTCTCATGTGTAATGTTTCTGTAACCAACGTGTGGGTGGCACCCAATGAAATGTTCAGTATTTCAGGAAGTGATCTGAACGTAATTCGTCGATCCTCTCTCACAATGGCAGCAGCAGTATTGATTTTTTCTTCCGTAAGAGCAGTAACTGGGGCACGGGGTCCACCTTCCTCTGAAATTGATTGTCTCCTCTCTTTAAACATTTTAAACCACCTACGAGCTGTGCTGCAGGGAAGAACAGACTCTCCATAGGCCTCCTGTAACATTGTATAGGCTTCAACTGAAGATTTGTTGAGACGAAAGCAGAATTTCAAAGCCGCATATTGTTCCTCGCGTGCTACCTCCATTGCATCGGTAGGTGATACTGAACATGTCTGAACTTGCCTGGTTCTCACAGGCGGGAACCAGCAGTACCAACAATGAAACATTAAGAATAAAATAAGATTGAATTTTAGTGCGAAAAATTATGACCATAAAAACTTATGATCATTCTTTATTGAACAGCCCTCGTATTTCCTGCAACTACCTACATTTATATTTTTACTTAATATACGAGTGTAAGCGAACTTAAGTTACACTTTTATTCGGAGAGACTAGACACCATTTTAAAAATGAATTAGATACATGTACTTTTTTATGTTTCGAAACGCAGCTGCAATACTCTTCGACAGACCATTAAACATATGAATGCTTTGTTCATCGTCTTTATAAGCAATGCAAATAGAAGGGTATCTTATGAACATAATTTGATTACAATTAATTTCTATTACTAATAAAATGAAGTAATGCGGTTTAATATACATTTTTTATGCTTAGTGGTTCACTAACTTGAGATCTGATACTTATTCGTTATGTATATGATATAAATATGCCGAAAGCTATAAAACGCCAACGAAACTCCTTCATTTATCTACTCACGTAATCACAATGTATAGCTGTGATGTTATTTTGCAGATTTGTAATTACGCTACAGGTGAAGTCAGTCACATCACCAATATCTAATTACAGCAGCCAATTAGATTTTGTAGAAGTTTTTTCTCCCTAAGTCGGAAAAGATCTTATCTCTGAAAACACTGCACTAGACTTAGCCAAGCAGCTAATAATTACGCCCTATCTGTGTGCATATCTTCGATCATTTCCAGTCTAAAATAAATTTCATGCTACTTTATAAACAATTTTCTCTTACTTTCCACAGATTAGTTACATATAAGCTCACTAAAGTATAACCCCATCCTATCACGATACCGGAATTATTAACACAGATTAATAATTTAATACAGAAATGATAGGAATATCATAATCAATCCTAATGTAGAAGCGAGAGTTAAACGTTTGTTAGAGGACTGAAGAGGACATCAGTGAGTTGCATATTGAGGAAAAGGCAATTAGTTGTAAGTCAGTGTAGCTAAGGTAATTAGGGGCCTTATTCATAGTCACATTTGGTCCGGACCAACTTGCTACTTCCGGTGGACTAACGGTGGACCGGGATTAGCGATAGTCCGGGGACCAAGCACGTTGGTCCGGCTCAAATTTTGGTCCACCTCCGAGGGGTAGTTTAAAGGCGGACTATCTTTGTAACATGGACGACAATGAAGTGATGGATGTAGCTGTGGTGCGTAGAATTCGTGAAATAAGAGGACGGAAGAAAACTTATCTACCAAGAATAGAAATTATTGTAAAGTACGACCACCTAAACTTCAAAAGCAGATACAGGTTTAGTAAAGCGAACGCCAGAAATGATTCGTTCTAACCTGTACGTCAGGGACGATAACCGAGTCCTGAGTATGGTCAGTTGACACTCAAATCCTAATAGCACTTCGGTATTATGCAAGAGGAGGATATCAAGACAACACTGCTGACCTGCATCAGTAAGCCGCATTATCAGCAAACTCGTTATAAATTTCCCTCCATGCCTCCTGCTTTCTCATATTTGTATTCGTCGACACGTATTTATTTTCTATAATGTTCATTCTTTTTTGGACTACAGAAAACATTAGTCTTCCTGTGACCAATTGATATCTCGCTTCTTCATGTTATCCACATTCACAGCACATCCAAGACACCAACCTTTGTTACCTAACCTCAAACAGCAGCAGCAACCGTAAGAATGATTAAGAAACAGCTCTGAAACTACCACAGAGATTTATAAACTTGTTACACTGTAGTTTGTTTAGCACGCTATGGGACTCAAACATGCGCAGAAGAACCTTTCTACGTCGTGTAACATTTGCTCCGTGCTAGTCCACGGCTTTACTTGGACCGAGGCTTAGTTATCGTCTATGAATACTAAAAAGTTAGACCGCCTTTGGTCCGGAGCAAGTTAGTCGGAAGATAGTCTAGACCTAAGTGATAACTATGAATAGGGCCCTAGGATTATAGTGATATGTCGACAAGAAAACCTTGCTGACCGTGTACCTGGAAAATAGTTTAGAAGTCAATGTGTGGAAAAACTCAAATAGGTATGTTCTGAAAATTAGAAAGGACATGCAATTCTTGTTAACTTTAATTTCATTGAATATCTTAGCACCAGAGGAGCAGATACTTAAAATAATTTTTATAATGATTAAATACTAATAATTGAATTATTTTGGCAGAATTAAGTGCAGCAGATTTAGAATCTGCAATTACGATTTATAGACTCTATGATTCAAATATTGTGGACGGATAGAAAGCTAACTTCTAGCAAGGACTAGTGGTTTAAATAGTTGATGTTTTTCTCTCAACGGTTTCATGAACATTATTACGAAATGACTGTCTGAGAGTGCTTATGAGTCACCCATCTGCCAGATCTAATGCTCGTTTCAGTAACTGCAGTGACAGGTATCATGCACAGCTGCGATGGCTGAGTTATAAGACAACACTGTGAACCTAGCATCCATATCACATCCGGAAGGTGAGCATAAATACAGCAAAAATGATTGCATTTCAAATTTCTCTGCCTTGCCTTCTTGTGGTGGGTGGGCAGTACATACATTGATGCACACAACCATCTTTAACTTGACGGACTTTATAGGATTTTGTATTAGGCTTTTGTAACTCGGTTAGGATTTGTCAATTTCAATTTATCAGGACCAACAGTTACAGATGAGGCGTGTTTTATACGATAGGGTGTGGATAGTTAAGAATATGCACGAGATGGAGTAAGTGCATTTTCAAGAAATATGCAATATTGCATTTATTTCTTCTGATTGACGTGTCCATTAATCTTGTGACAGAGCGGTTGTGATCTAAGGTTATCGAGAGGTTGGCGTTGGGTAGCTGGAGAGATAAACAGAGATAAGTAGACGCCGTAACGCTTTTGCCTGAGTAAACACCAAACGCGCAATCGCTAACTTTATTATGTGTTTCAAATGGGAAGGTGTTTGTTCTTGAGCGCTACTAGGTCAGCAACCAATCGGAGCCCTGCGGTGTTGTCGTATTGCATTCCCCCCAAGTGGTGTGTGCCGAGCTGCAAACTATGATATCTCTAATAAATACTATTCGCGCTAAGACAGAAATTCAGATTTTGCAAAAATTGATCCATGAAGAAGGAGACAGTAATGTATTTAACATAACCGTAAAAATCCATTATTTTTATCTCATATAGTTTTCCTAATACAAATAAATAAAGTAGATACCATGTTATAACAATGCATTGCGACGTAAGCACTGCAATTAGTATCATTATTGGTTGGCATGTATGCGTGAAGTATATTTGAAATTACTCAGAACTGAAACGTAAACATTTGACATGACGTGATAAAAGAAATATGTACTTTGAATAAGCCAAGGTATTTGTTAAATTCGACGAGAGGAAACGATACACTTCTTGCTACTCTGGCAGAACGTGTCTGGTCAGATTATATCTTTGTTTATGAATGTTTCGTAATCTCTGTTTATTCTTAGAGTTCAAAGCAGCATTATTCAGTTACTCTTCCATGAAAAAGTGTTATCAGCTGGATCAATGAGACGAGATCCACCTTCCCCCCTTACTACTGCTACAACAATCCAATAGACTTAATGTGGGCTCAAATTATGTTGCAAACAGCAATAATATTTTTAAACTGACTGATGTTGAACGACTTATTCACGAAGAAACTGACAAGGTACACAACAAGACTGGAAAAACTGCATGAGACAGATAAACTACAAGAAGACGACTTTTGGGAAGAAATAGCACGTAACAACATTTTGGAACCTACCATCATATATTAGCAGTACTCAGACGTTGAAGACAATGACAATGGCGAATTATCTCTTAACGTAAGTAGCATTCACAGATATACAGATGCATCGCTGGTATTTTTGTTGGATTAGAACAATAAGTAATTCATGATCTATAATTAACTTTAAACTAAATATTTAAAACAGTTGTGTAATATACGAATATTCATGTTGCGATTGTGATTACAACTGCATTATTATGAAACTTTGGAAAATGCAGTTTGCGTTCCCTTACGTCTAACGCCACGAACACTCGCAAGTGTGCGAGAGAGAGGGAAATATAAAAAGAGTGGGGATAACGAGGTGGCAACGGTGAAGGCTCTAACGCATCTGATTGGCTACAGGCGAGAACTCTTCCCATTTGAAACACATAATAGACATCTATCTTCTCCAGATCATTATGAGGTGTATTGTGTTCGACTCCGTAGCGACTCAGGTGCTCTACCGACTGAGCTACCGGGCCAGCCTAACGTCCTTGTTTATGCTCTTTGTATCTTTCATTTACTGTGCGTTAGTTCAAGACAGTGCAAGTAGATAATTAGATTGATAAAACAAAGGCCGAACAAATCACTGAGTCAGAGAGTTTAAGAAAGGAAGACGCATCATGGCGGCCCAGGTTCGATTCCAGGTAACTATAAATGGGATTTTTGATAGACAAAGCTACATTCTACGGTTTCTCTTATCATTCCACCAACTGCACCATAAGCAGTTTGTCCATTTAACCATAACTTCAGGTCGTATGCTAACAAATAATTTCAAAAGAGCTAAAATTGTAAAATAAACAAAACTTTTACTCTTAACTTTTGACCTAAATTATATAAATAGAGATACTTATAATTAATAAAAAGTAAAAATATATTTTGAATTTATATTTTAGTTATGGAATATAACTGTAAATTTTACAATAAATTTCAGTCTAGTATTCCTTAGATTTTTTTTATTTCGTGTAGATCATAACTACTGCAAAGATAAACTCTTAAGAAATGGTAGAAAGAGGATGAGAAGTATATTAGTCATACATCACTGAAGACAGGATAATGTGCATCCTTGCAGCTTCTGCTAACAGAAGGCCATAAAACCTCTGTGTTTTATGGTTCATATTGCACAAGAAACTGTCAGCATTCTGTGTGATTCCCCGGTTGTTGCATCTCTGTAGGAAAAGAGGGTTAAAAAAACTGAAATATGCCGGTGCTGTATTACATAAGGTAATGATGAATCTCATATCGACTGCTTGAAGGAACTTTCTAAGCCCGCATTTTTACTATCGTTACATACGTACACATGTGTACACCCCTCCCCTCACACCGTTACGTCGATATAACTTCCAGGTAAATTAAACAAGAGCCTACTGCAAATTGTTTCCACACGTTAGGTATTCCAAACTCGCAGGAACTGGATGTGAGGTCGTGTAAACTGGATTTATATATTGTTGATCTGTTAATGATGCAAAATGATTGAGCTTCCATAAACCACTACAATAGACCTTTAGTGTTAGAATGTAGATGACTGAATGAATTTCATACCTCTCTCCTTTGCTAAAACTGACAAGAAAGGGATTTGATATTTCGAAACTTCTGTTACTGATTTCTTTTTTAAAAATACTCTTATTAAAAATAATATGTTCAACAATACTTCCCATTATTGTCCTTTTAAAAAGCTCCTTCTACGTTACTCTTAAGTCTGGTGATAATTTTGGCTTTGCAAATATTAATCCAACGAGATCGTTAACGTGTGCGACTTGCATTCGGGAGGCCGTGGGTATGAACTTCGTGGTCGACCTTCTTGATCTCCGGGATTTCTCTGAGTGTTGCCAAACGAAAGTTTGAAAGGTTAAATCCATACTCTAAATTGTCTGTCCCTTCATTTTATTTCACCTTCAATCTTGTTAGCTTTTTCAGAGTTCAAAAAGAGGACGGGAGACCAGGCATTACACGAAAAAAAAGACGCTCTCTATAAACCTTCATCCTCCGGATCGGGGGCGACTCCGATTTCCGCCCTCCACTGTAGGATGTGTAAGCCTGCAAGGAGGAGGGTAGCCGGCTGCGCGAGCTGCCACCAGGGAGTCTAAATCTAAAAATTGTAGGGACTCTGCCCTCTGTTGGCGAGTCTCCATGTTTTGAGATCCCCTAATAAAACAGCAATTAAAACAAAAAGTGTGTGAACACCGTAATCCACAAAATAAAAGTCGAACATACATCCAGCTTTGTATTTAAGTTCAGTGTCTTAACAAAGATGTACTCTGTTGTGATCCAGAGCGCAGATCGATGGTTAGAGCCTATTAAACTGAATCATATGTATATATTACGTTCTCCAACGCTAACTCACATCGGACAATGAATGAAAAGGGTGAAATGATGCTCAAATGAGCCAAGGGTCCATAGAGCTTAGTCTTCCAGCATAAGGGAAAACTCCGGAAGAAAACCTTATCCAAGTAACTCACCCTGACCAAGATTCGAACTCGGGACCTCTTGAACGTGAGGCAGATGCACTAGCATCTACGCTACCAAGGCTGTATGAGGCTCTAAGAAACATAAGGGCCCAAAGCACAGGAACATATTTTTGAGAAAAATAGATGTTTGTTAAAATCAAAATTTCCATTACGAAGTACTACTTGCGAACATTATATAAATAATAAATTATGTTGACAGCACTATATCGCGTCTCACGCTTAGAAGACAGTACAGGTCTTATGGGACGCTCTGTTGCCACATGTACTATACAAGTCTGCCGGTTTAATATTGTGCTGTAAATAATACATCATTAATACGGAACTATCTACACTGCTATTAAATTCTTTTAAGATTCAATTTTTATATAACATTTAAAATTCGCACATGTGCATTAATACATGTTTACATGAATAATTACACATACAACCTTATATTTTTTATCTTCTTTAGTTCAATATTCGACTTTTGATGTTTCAGTTCACTATCACTATTTTCACCAAAAGTTTTTCAATGACACTGTTCTCCTCTCGCACACCTCCACGTGATATCTGTTGCACTGCTTCCCACACAACGCGCACACGCACTCGTCGCCATGGTGTCTTTTCTACTTACAAATCAAATAATGGAAACCATGTGCTGCGTATCTGTTACAAAATATCTTAGTTCGTAGTTTGGGCCCTTCCAGTCTCCCTTGTCATTACGTCTGTGCTGTAGAAATCTTCCCAGATTTTTGTTTTCTTCATACGATGTTCTTTTACAATTTCACTGTACGCCTCTGTTGCCGGAAGTAGCATTTGTAGTCTGAGATCTTTTATCCACATGTCTCTCTGCACATTTCGTATGTTAGTCTAGAAGCTATGTACTTGGATATACACAAAAGTTTCTTCATATATGTTGTCTTTACTTTCTCTATAGTCTCCAAGTTTCTTTTTGTCAGATGCTCCCATATCAGTTGTAGTCCGTGTGTTACTATCGGTGCTATTTTCACTTTGAACAATTTCATCTTTAGAGATATTTTGTTCAGGTGTTTAATGTCATACATGGATTTCACTGCTGCTGCTTTGTCCTTTATGTACTTTGTAAATGTAGTTCCTTGCATCTGTAGTTTTATCCCCAAGTATTTGAATTTGTTTACAACTGTCAGTGATTCGTCCTTTATGATGTCTCCTATCACGCATCTTCCTCTCTTGAATGTCACCATTACTGTCTTTTCTCGGTTGAGTATCAGTTCGTTGATTTCTGCATTGTGTATTGCTCTCTGGAGGCTGTCTATTGATCTCGAAGTAATAACCATGTCGTCTGCATAGATGTAGGTTTTCATTCCCTCTGTCGCTGTTGCCTCGATCACGTCTATTGCCGCTATGTTGAAAAGGTGTGGGCTCATTGGATCCCCTTGCAATACTCCTCTGCACTGTGTTATTGCTTCTGATACTGTTACGTTGTCGTCCACCAGCACTCTGTTGTTTCCCAGGATGTCTCTTGTTATTATTGTAACTTTTATAGCAGTTTTCTCTTGTTGACCATATCATAGGCCTTCGTGAAATCTACGAAAACGGCATGTAGTTTGTCTCCGGGTCTACTTAGTACTCCTTTTAAGTCTCTTTGTGGGCATTCGATAGCTTGTAAGGTGGATCTTTGTTTTCGAAAGTCGAACTGTTCTTTGGAGAAATGGTGATCTACCAAATTCGTCAGTCTTCTTGTAACCAGCGTCATCATCACTTTATAGAGGGTGCATTCCATTGCTATTCCCCTGCAAGCGTTCACATCGCCTGCGTCTCCCTTTCCTTTATATAATACGTTGATTCTAGCGCACCTCCATATGTCCGGGATCGTTCCTTGTACCATACATTTGTTGAAAAGTTCCGTCCACGCTTCCAGCATTATAGGCGATGCACTTCTTAGCTGCTCGTTGTATATTTCTTCTGGACCACACGCGTTTTTCTTCTTTAGGTTATTAATTACTTCTTCTACTTCTCGTATTGTGAGCCTATCTTCCCATTCTGCTGTCTTTTTGCCGATGTCTCTTACAGTCCTTGTATCTTTCCCTCCCAGGATTCAATTTTCGCGTGCATGGTTTTATTTAATTTTTACTCCTCCTTTTACGTGTTACTTTAGTAGTTCAACACACGATTTTGCAGACAACAAACAAAACGGAGGCATGCAATGATTAACGCTTTAAATATGCCTGTTACCTTAAAGCTTCTTCACTGTCATCTGATAAGGGTGCAATTCCTACAATTTCGTCGTCCATTAGCCTCGATGAACCAGGTTGTGGCGACTCTGAAGGTGCAGTTTCTATTGAGGACGACGACGATGATGATAACGACAGCGACAAACGAATCAGCAGAGGTTCAACTTCGTCTTGTATCTCGTCGATTTTCCACATAACACGTTTAATCCTTCAAGTTTTAACCAAATAGTTCATCCAGTTCTGTACCGTAACATGCTTGTATGCCTCTGAGACCAGTCCCCTAATTTCTGTTTGTTAGAATGATACGTTGTTAATGTTTATGTAGTTCTTCACTTGGGACCATAACATTTCGATTGGATTTAATTCACAATGGTATGGAGACAACCGAAGAACTTGCCGTCCTGCTGTCTTTGCCATTTCATCTTCAATGCATTTATAATTCATATCGCTATATTGAGCCACAGGAAATAGACATTTCCGTTTAAGCATGTCAGGCCCGTACGGGATTCCTTTCCGAGTAAGTCAAGAAATGATGTTATTTTTATTCCATGACTTAACAGGTAAAAGCTCGCTTTTTCTGCCTTGATATTTTGCATAATCGATTACAATAATAGCTTCCTCAGGGCTGTTGGGGAGTAGTTGTTCAGCGAACCACTTCTCATATACTTCCCCTGTCATTTCATCATGTGCGTCGGCTGTATTTCTTTTGCACAAAAATGTTAGATCACTGTTTTTTATAAACCCTTGCTCAATACCAGCATGGACCAAAGGAAATCTTGCTCCGCGACCCCCAGGTGGCCTAAGTCCTGTGCTTATTACGTGTTTCAAATGGGAAGAGTTTTCGCCTCTAGCGAATCAGATGCGTCAGAGCCTTCAGCCTTGCCACCTCGTTACCACCACTCTTAATATTACCCCTCGCACTATCTCTTTCTCTCTCACCTGCGAGTCTTCTTGGCGCTAAATATAAGGGAACGCAAACTGAATTTTCCAAAGTTTTATAATAATACAGTTGTTGAAATCGCAATTACAACACAGATATTCGTATATTACACACATTTTTAAGTATATTGTTTAAAATAATTATAGTTTATGGATTATTTATTTTTCTAATCCAACGAAAATGCCAGCGGTGCATCCATATAACTGTGAATGCTACTTACATTAAGAGATCATTCATCAATGTCATTGCCTTCATCGTCTGAGCATTGCAAATTTATGATGATAGGTTCCAAAATCCCGTCACGTGCAATTTCTTTCCAAAAGTCGTCTTCTTGTAGTTTATCTGATGTCTCACGCAGTTTTCCCAGCCTTGTGTTCCCTGTCAATTTCTTCGTGAATAAGTGATTAAACTTCATTCAGTTTAAAAGTATTATTTCTGTTTGCAACATAATTTGAGCCCACATTATCTCAATTGTATTGTTCTGGCAGTGGTAAGGGGGAAGGTGGTTTATAGTACCTCGTGTCTTATTTCAATTGCAAGCTGATTCAGCTGATACACTTTCCCTGGTTTTTATTCTAAAGAGCAACTGAATAATGCTACTTTGAACTATCTAGAGTAAATAGAGGTTACGAACCTTTCATAAACAAAGATATGTGACCAGACACATTCTACCAGGCCAGTAGGAAGTGTATTGTTTCCTCTTGTTCGAATTTAACGAACACGTTGGCTTATTCAAAGTAGTTCTCTTATTACGTCATGTAAAACGCTTACGTTTCAGTTCTGAGTATTTACAAATATGCGTACACACATGCATGCATGCCCACCAATAATGCCATTCATTACACTGCTTACGACGCGATGCATTGTTATAATATAACAGTACTTTGTATTAGGAAAGCTATATGAGCTAAAAATACGGGGTTTTTACGGTTATGTTAAATACAATACTCTCTACCTTCCTCGTGATCAGTTCTTGCAAAATCTGAATTTCTGTCTTATCGTGGATAGTATTTATTAGCGATTGATTAGGTTGGCGCTCGTCATACACCACTTAGGGGGAATGCAATACGACAACACCGCAGGACTCCGATTGGTTGTTCACCTAGCAGCGCTCAAGGACAAACATCACCCCATTTGAAACAGATAAATAGTCCCTCAATTGCTACCTGACGGACACGTTTAATTTTGGTATCCCTCTACGCCTTTATCACTGTATGACCTAGATTTACCCAGGATTCATCAGTGTAAACAATTGGTTTTCCCATGTTTCTAAACCTTTTTATGTTTTTAAGATGCCTATGTCGCCGCCATCTGATAATATCGTATCTTTCTATTAGTATACACTTGTTCTTTTATATCCGTCTCTTTCACATTCGAACCCCAAATCGTGTAGCAGAGGATTTAAAGTGGCCCTTGAGAAATTAGGTAGAGTGTCATCACTGTTTACCCTTGCCAAAACTAGATTCAGCTTGGGTGTAATGTTTTCAAGCAGAAAAGAATTAACAATACGCCGCACTCCGCTTTGCACTATTCCATCATATTGCCTTAACCTAGCGTTCTTTTTTTTCCCCCATCCTTTTTTATGGAGTTCATAGGGGACCTATCATTCGTTCCTATTTTATTCTATATATTAATGTTTCTGAACACCCGGTAGCCTTAGCTGTTAATTTCACTGCCTTACTGATACTCATTTTACTTGAAAAGTAACATAAGACATTCAATACTAACGTACGGTCCTTGCTTCTTGGTTTACTAATATTTCGTCTCTTCTTAGCTTCCCCTTCCATAATTATGAGTATTTAAAAACTGTTAAATAGCTTCACGTAACACTTCACAATCTTGCACATGCTATAAACATAATCATAGGAACTCCTTTTGCAAACTATTCACTTTTACTGGAACACACTGCCTTCTCTCTGCTAAGACGAGTGGCACCTGCTTTGTCTCGCGCCTGTCATCACTTCTTTGAACAGAATGTCTTTTGTTTATTTGACTCATACGAGAAGTTAGAGGATTGAAGTTTCTTTCAAAAATTGTCTTCAACCCTCCTTTACATTTCTCTCGTTTTGTCCCTCGATGTACATAAACCCAATAACAAAAAAGTTTCTCGCTGCCTACATTTTCCAATGTGTGTATATAAAATTTTCCGAATTTGCTTAATATAAAAATATAACATTCGTTTGATTTAAGATGGAGAAGTTAAACTTGGTAGGTAGGAGCACTGCAGTCTTCTCTACCTGAGAATTATTTTTTGTAGTATTATAGCGGTAAGCTTTATAGTTACCGCATGATGAACATACGAATAGCAAATATCGGACTTTTACCGAAAAAACCAAGCATTTTCGAAAAAAATGGGCACATAGAAACACAAAACCTGAAAAAAATGGCATAATTTGATGGAGAAAATATTCTACATAAGACAGTGTGTTCAAAGCTGCAAATTATTACAAATAATTATTTATACAATGTTATTAGCGAGTTGGCGACAACGTGAAGATAGAAAAGGACGAAGCTAATGAGAATTCGCGTGTATTAGACAGAGAGAGACATATCCCATTTACTTCCATATTGTCTTTTAAGGTTGAGACAAGCTATAGATAAAAACTGAACAACGCAGAGCAACAAAATGATACTTTATGCTTTGGGCCCTTGTGTAACTGAGTATCAGGAAAATTGGCGAGACAGCTTTTTATGAATTTTTCATTAAATCAAAGAGGGCCTAAAGCACAGTTACAGCTGGTTGACCACAAGGTCGGCAAATGTCAGGAGCATTCATACATGCTAAAATCTCAAAATCGAAGATGTTGTGCTTTAGGACTTTATAGTTCTATATACCTTTGCTTCCCGAATTAGAAATATTTAATTAGGAATATCAACTTTTGTATCTTAAAAGTTAAAAATTTTCAATAAAATGAAGCCGACATCAGCGTTTAGGTAATATACCCATTTTTCATCACAACTGACAATTCTCCTGACAAATCTATCATCCATGGGATTACGGATAAGCTGACGATATATATCCTCTCTACGTTCTGCCTCCTGTGAGGTGTCACTTCATAAGGCACAGATGTACAACTTCTGTATCATTTTCCAAGTGTCTTAATGTGGCGATGTATGGTATATTTTGATGCACCAAGTTCTGAAAGCCTACGTGTATTTTTGCGCATTTTCTCGCAAAACTTGCCATGTATCCTCAGTATTCCATACTTTAGATCTTCCAGAACATGGTGAAATCTTTAGTGTTTTCGTCTCCATTGTTGAAACGTTGGAACCATCGTTGTGCCACACACTCACTAACATCTTCTCCTTCCACTTGACATATTCTTCGACCCGCAGCGGCGGCTTTATAATCTTGTTTCCAGTAGTGCATAAGAATGTAATGTGTAGTGTTTAACGCCCGCTTTTACTACATACGGCACCGCAGGCGGTGACACTGATGATACACGAGGTGAAGATGGAGCACCGGTGGAATGAGATGGCGGGGGAAACCGGAGGTAACGGAGTGTTGTCCATCACAAATCTCACTTTGCGGTCGCCTGGGATCGAACCCGGGCCGCCTTGGTGAGAGCCAAGCGGTCTAACCACTGAGCCACGGCGCGGCCAGTGCTTTAGAAATACACCAAGTTCAAAGTTTATCTCCATTTTGTGATTGTTTATTAACAAATGAAGACTGATACATGTTCGCAAGGTACGCAACACTAGCCATGGCATCTTATAAACAGCATTGCCAAACAAAAGAAACTCAATAAATTTTCCAAATCATCAAAAAAAAAAAAAAAAAAAAAAAAGACTTTACTTATGAGACCACTTAACGTTGATTCTAGAAATAATATTTATGAAACCTTATTACTTTCTCTACCACATTCCATAGTAAATAGACAAGGTTTTGCATTCCACCCAGAACTTCGATAACGAGGTTCTTCTGTAAATACATATTTTGATTGGGAAGAAAAATTAATCGTAACGATAATACATAGGATAATTCATAAAAGCTGTATTTCAATTGCACTATTTTCATAGTTACATTTCTTGTTGTAGCTAAGTTGTGTTTTTATAAGCTTCTGAATAATTTCACATTGTTGTTAGTACACAAATGTTTCTAATGTGAGGCATATTTCAACCATTGTAAATAAACTTTATTGAAGTTTAGCACACAGGCTCCCTGAGAAATACGATTACTTTCCATTTATAATGGCAATCAAAGATAATGGATTGTTTAAACACACACAAAGTTTTTTTTAATTTACGTCCTCCAACGTTAAGTCATATCGGACGATGAATGGAATAGGTGAAATGATGCTCAAATGAGCCCGGGGTCCATGGAGCTTAGAGTTATCCGACATTTGTCTTTCAGGATAAGGGAAACCCCGGAAAAACCCGTATCCAGGTAATCCACCCTGACCGGGATTCGAACTCGGAACCTCTTGAACGTGAGGCACACATGCCAACACCACGCTACCGAGGCGGGCGCACACAGTGTGTAGGCAAGTTCTGAAATGTAGAACAGAACTAAAAAATTCAAAATTTGTACCAGCATGTTACCACGGTAGCTCAATGGTAGAGCAACCATGTGTAGGAGATACGTGGTTCTAATCCCGGCTATAACATTGTATTTTTCAGTTCTGTTCTGCAGAGAGATCATTGTACCTACGCCCCAAATGGAGTATCCCCGGGAGGAAGGATGAGGCGAGAGGCAGAGTGCGGCCGTCCCAAGGAGCCACCATAGTGCAGAAGGCAGATTCCTGCATTTTACTAGTTGGAAACTCCCCGGCAGGTCAGTTCAACCGGCAGCTCATCCATCTGCAGTCCGGAAACGACCCAGCAGACCGGGTTCGGAGACCGGGGACCGTCCTACCGGAGGAGGAAGGTTCACTCAGAGCATATCATCCTGCCATGCACCGCCGAGACACGCGCCAACACTTCTACCCTGAAAGAAACCACCAGAAGAGAGACGATGTGAAATAATAATCGAGATGAACAGGACAGGAAGTTCGGGGGATGTAATTACCTACCCAGCATTCCCCTGGTGACCCGGGAAAACCCCCGTAAAATCCATGGGTCCGGAAGTCGGCTACGGGAATCAAACCTGGGCTTCCCAAACGCGGACCACAGACGAAACTACCTGAGCCATCCCGCTCGGTAATCATATCATACAGCCGGTACTGCATATACATTCGGTGCAACTTCCTCTAAATTGTAAACACGCCACAGCCTTCTATAATATACCTATTATTTCAGTATATATATTCTTAAGCGAATTAAGACACAAGGGAACCTAAATCATAAAAACAATTATATAAATATTTTATATATTTCCAATCAATCATAATAAATAAAGTATATAACAGCAAATGTTTAGGGAAATACACATATTAACTTGACATAAAACGGAAAATGTGTTGTTACTATAAATTACTTTTTGAACCATACAGTGAATATTTTTTCTTCTATTGCAGCAATATTCACATTATCATCCTTTGTTTTCCAATGGGAATAAAATAACGGCACGTGTAGACCTGTCCAAAGTGCACAAAGGCTGCTGAACAAATGACTCACTTTTCCGGCATTTGTAATTTAATTTGCTTACATCACTTACCTGATTAACTCTTCAGTTTCGCTAGATCATTTTTTACGTGCCTGCTATTACTGCTAAGTCACTACAGGCGATAAATAATGAAGAAAAAGTCCCAAATATTTGCACAGGCAGTTACTGAGATTCTATTTTCCAGGCAAAAAGAAAAATTAAGACAGATACACTATACCTACCGGGAATCAAAGCTGGACTGCAGGCGGATAAGCAAGGCGCTACTAATGTTACGTTCTAACTTTAAGGAATATAGCTGACCTTTCCTTCAGGATCACTAATATACTAGTGTCAACAATTCAACCCGCCTCGGTAGCGTGGTGGTAGAGTGTCTGCCTCACGTTCAAGAGGTGCCGAGTTTGAATCTCGGTCAGGGTGAGTTCCCTGGATAAGGTATTTTCCGGGGTTTTCCCTTATCCTGAAAGACGAATGTCGGGTAGCTCTAAGCTCTATACACCCTGGGCTCATTTGAGCATCATTTCACCCATTCCATTCATCGTCCGATATGAATTAACGTTGGAGAGACGTAAATTACGGGGAAAAAACAACTTAGAACTGAATACTTCAGCTCTTTACTCTTTCTATGGGAGCATTGGCATTACAAATATGTTTAATAAGCAAAACAATTTTATTTACGTTTAATCTTCCAATATACTAAGTGAGGTTTGACCTACACCTTGTAGAGGTGTTAATTATTTTATGAAGAGCTTGAACTTGCTTTCTCGTTTATGGGAAAGAGCAATGGACTCTTCACACATACACACAGAAGTGCGACGAACCATTCCCAGGTTTCTGAAAGATGTCGTTCACCCAAACCTTGTTACGTTGCTGCGGACACATTCGGTATGCAATTCTATCTAAAATGCCTTAAATAAAGAAGGTACCTTACTGGTAGTAGAGGAGTACTATAAACTTATCTTCTCTTACTGATATCCGAGAGCTGGTTAATGTGAGTCCTATTGACACACTTAAATTAGTATATTATGCATACTTTAACTCTATTATGGAACATGGAATATTATTTTGGGGCAAATCAGTAGAAAGTAAAAAAATATTTCTTATGCAAAAGAAGGTTATAAGAATCATTACTAACACCCACACCAGATGCTCCTGTAAAGATCTAAAAAGAAGATTGAAGATATTAACGCTTCCTTGCATGTATATATTCTCGATCCTAAAATTCTTTGTATGTAATCGTGCCTTATTTGCAACAAATAATGTAATTCACAAAATAAACACTAGACAAAAGTATAATATCCATTATCCCAGTGCTAAACTTTCTTGCTTCCAGAAAGGTGTGCATTATGAAACTATCAATATATTTGGCGCATTTCCTAATGTTCTTAAAGAAAAAGTTGATAATTTCGGTGCTTTTAAAAAGGCTGTTAGAGAGTACCTTTGCTCAAGATCTTTTTGTTCTGTACAATATTCTCTGAATGACAAATTATCCTGATAATGCTTCTGTAGCTCTGTAAGTAGTATCTAACTGTTCCAATGACAAATCTTTACCAATAAATCTTTGATGCATGTTGAAAGTTTATTTTTAATGTACATGTATTTAAGAAATAACAAGAATGGTATCCATTGCAAAAAGGTTGAGACGTACTGGCATAAGCCAAGTGAAAGCTGAATTAAAAAGTGTTTGATTTTGTATCATATATAATTATCCTTGCTTTGTTTTCCATAATGTTGTTCATATTGCCTGTGTACTATAATATGTGTCTTATGTTAACTTTTGAACATATATATGCTATTAAACTTTATACCTCTGGACATGTTCAATGTTCACAGTCTTTTCTGGCTACAAGTGAACCTACTGAACGCAAATCAATCTAATCTAATCTATATATATTTTCCATGTTTGTATAGTAATTTATCCACGACTTTGAACAATTTATGTCATTTCAGCATCATAATTTGCAGAAATTAAATATGAAACGACTCGATATGCATAGCTAACGTGAGAGCGCCTTCGTATGTTCTTAAATGATACCGTAGCTTGCCTCACTACGTTTCTTTTGATACTACCTGGCATATTGAACCGATTGGTCCGCCACTTGTATGCAATCGCTTCCTGGGAGAAAAACGACCAGACGTTAAGACTGATATTGCGTACATCAGGACAGCATAGTAATTAATTAAAATTTAGGTATTAATTATTGAAGTTTTGATATTGTACAGTGGTTTTTGAAACTTCGTTGGCCAGAGAAGAAAATATAACAAAATTGCTGCATCTTCTAAGCCACGGAAACTTGGAATATTGGTATTAAAAAGTTATTATTCCCACACGAGCCCTAAACCCTAAAGAATCAATTATGCACAATATTTTGACAGCGTGCTTATAATGTTAGAGTTACATAAAATATATTTTAATAATTCTTTTCTTAATTATTTAGCTACACTGCATTTGTGATGAACAAAGATCCAGTCTCTATACTTGACTTCTATTGCAGTGTTAAAGCTCCCTGACAACTATGCAAACTTGCAGAGTGAATTCAGTACCTAATTGAATTTCTCTTTGATATGATGAGCAGAAGAGGATCGTCAGAACGTAGCTTTGTGTAGTGTACAGAAACGATAGGAAGAACTCAACACTATTTCCTGTGCCACACCGGAATTTTTTTTAATGTTTCTAATGTTTCTAATTGGCTGGTGCTGTCACTTTCTAAGTGCTATCATACCTTGTGCTGTGCATTGGACCATTAAGCATAACTACCTATGCTACTGTGTCTTTCAAACGGGATGTTTTGTCTTTGAGCGCTACCAGGCCAGCAACCAATCGGAATCCTGCGGTGTTGTCGTATTGCATTCCCCTTAAGTAGTGCGTGACGAGCACCAAGTGAATCCATCTCTAATAAACACTATTTGCGCTAAGACTAAAATTGAAACTTTTGCAAAAAACATCACCTACATCACCGTTGATTTAAGAACATGTTAGTTATAAAATTGAATTTTGTAAACACGATTATGTTTGTTTATGGACATGGTGCTGTATTGATATTCTTACAAAATATATATTGATACCATATTTAATTATTCTGTCCATCCATTCTCAACCACGAGTGAAGAACATACCTGAAAATTCGCCAAAGATTTCTTCTCCCTCACAAGACTGAAGGCTCTCGATCGACTTGCACAAGGTTTGAGATTTAGGTATCTCAATGGAAGCCGAAATTCAGGTACGTTGGTAGATAACTTATACACAAGAAGAGTTCCTTCCTTCACCTCCACATGTCTGGTTTCCCATGATCCTTCACTGTCACCAAGAACTACCTCCAGTTCACCTGAAAGAAACCAAATAAATTTAAAAATAACTATTCAGCTACAGGTTTTATTGAAACAATGCTTCACTTCATGAACATTAACCTGTTGTTCAGTAATAAATATAAATAAATCCTAGCTATGGTGTAGATTTTTCTGTGTGTTTCTACCTTCCCAAGGATCATGTGAGATTTGTGGTGGACCAAGCAGGGTCTAGGCGAGTTTTCTCTGGGTTCTCCCCCATTCATTTCAACAATCAATACGTCATCACACCACATTTCATTCACTTCAGCCTTCATTTCATATCATCTTTTGCCTCATTCTCACATCAGGTTACAGGCTGATACCCCATTCCTGGATGATCTCTCTAATGAACCAGGAACGGGGATGTGTGTGCCCAGGCACTGACTTTTAAGTTCTAGAGGGTTTAAGTCTTACAACTGGAGGGTAACTACAAATAGTCAGTCATTATAAACATCGTCATCATCAGTGTGCAACATCAACATAGAAAAATGCAATATAACAAATACTGACGTTTACAGATGGGCATTTGCTTCAGAACATCTGAAAATTCAACACTTTTTAACTCTTCTAAATGTGCATTTGAGTTACTGCGGTTTTTTACTTCCTTCGGTAGACATTTTCAGACATGAGATAATCCTATATTGAATTATGACGAATAGATGACCTGTTAGAAAATGAATTCACATATTTCTAATAGTCAGTCCAAGTATGAGAGAGGAAAATCTAACAGTACGTCTCTGGAATGGATAAGGGACAACGATAATTGATTTGACATGTGTAATTAACAGAGAGAACCAGAAGCAGCAAAATCGTGAAGCAAGCAACTGATTCCCAGAACAGATGGATGTCACTTGAGTGTATGATGAATGGACTCCTCTGTTTAAAATGTCAAGTGCTCACGAGATTAGAGTGAATGAATACACAGCCACCGATGCCTACTTGACAGGTCTTCAACACCTCTCTTGACGGCTTCGCTATGATATATTTATTCAGCCTCTTCTCAAGAACCCATAACTCGACCAAAGAATGCTAAGGATAACTTAACATACTGTCTGAGAGATCTGTTAACGATTGAGGATTAAGTATTCCAGAAATATACATAAATTTACGTCCCCCAACGTTAAGTCATATCGGACGATGAATGAAATGGGTAAAATGATGCTCAAATGAACCCAACGCCCAAAGAGCTTAGAGTTACAGATATTCGTCTTGCAGGATAAGAAAAAAAAAACGGAAAACATTATGCAAATAACTCACCCTGACGGAGATTCGAACTCAGGACCTCTTGAACGTGAAGTAGACACGGTATAGTCGCGCTGGTGGAACGGTTACCATGGATTTATCTTTGTTAACAGAAACCTCTCAGATAACGCACTGATTATTCTTGTAAGAGCGAGAGGGATACTGACGACCCTCCCGTTCGTGTGCTTAACACCAATGAACGCATCACTTCAGCCAGTGGAATTCGCAGAAATCACAAATGACAGATATATGTTCACTCCACGTGGAGTAATCAGTGCGTTATCTGAGAGGTATCTATTACCAAAGATAAATCCATGGCAACCGTTCGAACAGCGCCACTATAGCATCTACCCCACTGAGGCGGGCTTTAGATAAACATCTGGTGTGTTACATTCACAAGACTTGCTGCACAAACTCTTCTAAAAATATTCTTACGAAGGCCTACTTGTCGATATGCCTCAGATATCGTTATTAATCTTAGCAGAAATATTTTATTTCACATTTTATTGTGGTTAGGTACAAAGAAAGTTGAGGAAACCAACCCGGTTCACTATGTGCTGGCAAGAATTTAATTATATTTTCATGACATCGCGATAAACAGCTTAATAACAACAACAACATTTCAAAAATCTGATTTTACATTCACATGTAACAATTCTTAAACTATTCCTACAAAATTATTTTTCTATATATTTCATATATCTAATTAAAGGTTTGCAGTAATTATATATATATATATATATATATATATATTACATACTTCTGCTTTGTTGGGAATGGAGGAATGCAGCAAGCTTAAACAACAGTTTAAAGTTTTAAGGGCGGGTGGCTATGTCAAGGCTTCAAAATTCCGCCCTCTTTGCTTGGCGAGGAGAAAAAGCACAAAAAATCCCTACATTAATAACTCCACCCCAACATACAAAATGTATTTTAAAAATGGTAGCTTTAACGGGATTTACATTTACAAAATATTCATAATAAATTCAGAAATAAAGAAATCATGCATGTATGTGATTGTAATGCAAAATCAACTTGGTGGTTCAGTAAAAGACCAGATGAAAGAGGGGAGAAACTGGAAGAACATATCTCGGAATTAAATTTATATGTAATAAATAAAGATGGTAATCCACCAACTTTTCAAAATAGAGCAGGTGCTGAAGAAAATATAGATATTACTTTAGCGTCAGCAACAGCGGAGAAGAAGATTAGAAATTGGTGGGTCACACAGGGTCAGACCACAAGTGATCATAATTTGATTTATTTTGATTATATATTGAATGGGGAAGTAATTCAAGAAGAACATGAAATAGAATTACGTTATAATTATAAAAGAGCAAATTGGGATAAGATGAAGCAAGTATTTAAGGATTTAAATTTACAGTATACGGGAATATCAGTGGATTTGGATGCAATAAATTTAACACAAGCAATAAAAGTAGCAGTATCAAAATCCGTTCCAAAGATAACAATTTATAATAATAAGGATAAAATAAAATGGACAGATAGATTGCAGAAGCTGAGATCGTTAGCAAGGAAATTAAGAAGAATATATCAAAAATCAAACATACATACGGAAAGAGAAGAGAACTTAAAGAATTATAGGGAGGCCAAACAAAAGTATAAACAATTATTAGAAGACACCAGAAAACAACATTGGGAACAGTTCGTTGAGAATAATTTAAAACAAGCTGTCTGGGGACAACCGTATAAAATTATTATGGATAAAATTAAGAAGCCAGAAATCTTAACCACATTAGATAAGGGTAATGGAGAGATGACAGAAAGTGGGAAAGAATCGGTGGAATTGTTATTACATACGTTATTGCCAGATGATAAAGAGGAAGAAGATGATGATATTCATGTTGAAAAAAGAAACCAGATGATGTTGCAGTATACAGGAAATCCTGTTTATCCCTTTGATATTACAGAAATAAAATTAATTCTGCAGAAGTTAAAAAAGAAGAAGGCACCTGGTCCAGATGGTATTATAAATGAAGTCTTGTATAATCTACGAGAAGAAATTGTCTTGTTTTTGTGTTTCTTGTTTAATGATTGTTTGGCAAGAGGGAGATTTCCAAACTTGTGGAAGGAGGCAAAGGTTGTAATTTTGTGCAAAGGAGCAGATAAGGACAGAACGCAACCAAAATCTTTCAGACCAGTATGTTTATTAAATGCTATTGGCAAGATCTTTGAACAGTTAATATATAAAAGAATAATGGAAAATAGGTTGATGCTGGGTATGAATAATAAACAATTTGGTTTCAGAAAGGGATATTCAACTGAGGATGCAATATTAAAAATTCAAGAAACAGTGTCAAAAAGCCAAAAGAATTATGTAATTGGATTATTTGTGGACATATCGGGCGCTTTTGACAATTTATGGTGGCCGTATTTTTTCGGCATTTTAAAAGACAAGAAATATTCAAGTACTATTTATAATTTATTAAAGGATTATTGTTCCAATAGAGAAGTATTCATTGGTGGATCAAATTTTGAAACTAGGAAGAAGATAACCAAGGGTTGCCCTCAGGGTTCTATCTTGGGGCCCCTTTTTTGGGATATTTTATCAGAAGATTTATTAGAACTACTGGAAAAAGATCATAAGGTTTTGGATGTAATAGCGTATGCTGATGACATAGTCATAATGATGGATGGACAGAGCAGACTAGAGCTAGAAAATAAAGCAAGAGAAGTTACAAATACATTATCAAATTGGTGTTTCAGAACAAAACTAAAAATTGCACCAAACAAGTCAAATTATGTGCTTTTTAAGGGAAATTTAAAGCGGGATCCTACAGTGAAGATAAATAATCAGAACATTAAACGGGAAAAAGAGATGAGATATTTGGGTATCATGATAGATGAAAAATTTCATTTCAGAAAACACACGGAGTATATTAGGCAGAAAACAGAGAAAATAATGCTAAAGCTAGCAAGAATAACCAATTTAAATTTTGTACTTCCATTGCGTAACATACAGATATATCATAACACCATTTTTGCTTCAATTATGACGTATGCGGCAGCAGTTTGGGCAGAAAGGATGGATGATGTGCAAATAAGAAGATTGTTGAGAAGAACGCAAAGAAAAGTATTATTACGTCTGACAGGAGCTGTAAAAACAACACCAACTATGGCATTGCTAGTAACAACGGCCATTTGGCCGATTGATTTATTAATAAGATTGAAGGGCGCAAAATTTTGGGCGAAAAAAGGAAACTTAGAAAAAGTTTATAATATAACTGGAGTCAGAACAAACAAATCTTGGGTGATTAAAATAGTTTAAAAGATAAATGGCAAAAAGAATGGACAGAAAGTCTAGAAGGTAGAAGAGTGTTTGAAATTTTTCAGAACGTCAAAGAGAGACTAAAATTGAATTTTATTCAACCAACAAAGGGATTTATACATTATATAACAGGACACGGACCTTATAAGACCTATTGGAAGAAAATCAATAAAACTGAAAATGATATATGTGAATTATGTAACAAACAAGATAATCCTGAACATGTAGTATTTGAATGTGGAAGATATGCAATTCACCAACAAGAAGAGAGGCATGCGCTAGCAGGATATATCGTATATGACATAATTCGAGATCAACAATTAGTAAATAAATTACAAGTTTTGACTAACTTTGTAAGTAAGAAAGCATGGGAGGTAAAAATATTCAAAGGAGAAAGAGTTGATAATAGGCGAAGAATAGTACAAGATCCAAGAAGGAGTTCTAGAATACAAAATAAGATAAGACGGGAAGAATTATTGAATAATCAAACAATGGAGTTGACTGCATGGGCGGCGGAGGGAGAGAGTGATGGCGGAGGCCATGGTGGACTACAGAATTAGTAGATTTAGATATAAATTTAGGAAATAAGGATTTTGTAATTTTCATAGTTGTTTTCTTTTGTTTTTTGATTTTTTGTGTTTATTTCTGTTATTTTATTTCATTTTAGTTTTGTAGAGTAGTTTTCTGAGAGATTTGTATAATTATAACATTTGTAAAGATTTTATGGAAAAATAAAGAGAAAATTTGGATACATGCCCCGGTATAGTTGTCTAGGTGCCGGGGTAGAATATTCAGATTTTATTTATTTATTTATTTATTTATTTATTTATTTATTTATTTATTTATTTATTTATTTATTTATTTATTTATTTATTTATTTATTTATTTATTTATTTATTTATTTATTTATTTATTTATTTATTTATTTATTTATTTATTTATTTATTTATTTATTTATTTATTTATTTATTTATTTATTTATTTATTTATTTATTTATTTACATTTTTGGTACAGCAAGATTTTGTCTGTCTTACTGTTCACCTGTAAGCAAAAGGCATTTAATATGAAGAAGACTTCAGAAATAATTCCCAGAAAATTTAAGATGTAAATTTCACCCGTCATAAAAATAACTTAAACACGTGATATTTTAATTAAAACAAATTGAGGTATTTTTGAGAGCATCAACATTTTCAAAACATATTTCATGTAAATGGTATAATTTACGTCCTTCATCGTCATATCAAACGATGAATCAAATAGGTGAAATGATTCTCAAATGAGCACAGGGTACATAGCAGTTAGAGATATCTGTCATTCATCCTTCAGGATAAGGGAAAACCTTATCCAGGTAAATAACCCTGACCGACTAACAAAACTCGGAACCTCTTGAACGTAAAGGACATCCTATACCAGCTACGCTACAGAGGCGGGACCTTGTGTTTTTGAGTTAGGCTTTGGATTGGATTATACTACGGAGGGGATTTGACATAACGATCGGTCCAGATCTACTATGCCTATATCCAAAATGGAGCTTCCCCAAGAGGAAGGATGTGGCGAGAGGAGACAGAGGGCAGCCGACCTGAGAAGTCACGGCAGTGAAGAGGGCAGGGCCCCACAATTTACCACTTGAAAACTCCCAGGCAGGCCAGTACAACTGGTGTCCCACCCACTGTTACGGAAACGGCCCGGCAAGCCGGCGCCGAGAACGTCCTACCGAAGGAGGAAGTGTTTACCAGGAGCTTATCATCCTGCCATGCACCGCCGGGACACCCGCCGGCACTTTCTACCCTGAAAGAGACCACCAGATGACAGATGATATGAAATGATAATGAACATGGAATGAAGGGGCAGGAAATTCGGGGAATATTATTAACCTACCCAGCATTCGCCTGGCTACCCGGGAAAAAACCATGGGTCAGTTAGGCCAGCCACGGAAATCGAACCCGTACCTCTCGAATGTGGATCACAGACGAAACCACCTGTGCCATCCTTCTCGACTTTAGTTAGGTTATTCGCTCACATGTTTCTTCAAAAACGTTCCAAAACCTGTATTTTCTGTGAAATATCAACATCAAATCTTTGGTTGGAATAGAATACTTCCTATTATCTACCATGGATAGACAGTAAAGAAAAATAGAAGCGTGTGTGGTTGTACGCGAATACACTTCTTGCCTTGACATCTTCAATTGCCTTACTTCGAAATTGGTGTCAGTCAAAAGTGGTAACAGGAAAAGTGCTGGTGCATTCTACCGCAAAAGCGTTCTCAAACCTATCCTTGCCTGAAGGTTGATGCAGCATAGAAAAATTGAGAATATTTCTCTTGTGTCATGCATTGTGCTGCATTGAAAATCAGATAACATTTAAAGAGAGAGTGATATGGGAAAAGCCTTGAATTTCCTCCCCTCACACAAACACGAAGTACCTACGTGGCTTAATGGGGAATTGTACACAGCTGAATTAATATCCACAAGAGGTATGTGTGCCATTGAGAACTAGATATAGTTTAATTACATATAATATTCTATTTGCATCGAACAAGGGCAGCAGAAATTAAAGCTGCGGTTAAGTGTGAGACTAAAGCAATAAGTTCGAAGTAGGTATTTCAAATTTAATCTGTGGAAAAGCCCATTTATCGTCTGTATTCTATAAAATATTTTGCTTTAATTTCTAAGCTTCTGTGATATGCTACTTTCTTAAGAGATATCTTGAAGAAATGTTTCGAAAATGCGTATAACATTTATTACAATAGATCTACAAAAATTATTACGTTTGCAAATACCCTTTATTTATAATGGATTAGGGATATATTAATTATCTTGAACATTAAAACGAAATTTTGAGTAACAATTCTAAGATTTTTCACAGTTTAAAACTCAAGATGTTTGTTTATCACCGTTATAATTTATTGTTTTATTTCATTATATGTCATTCGATTTTCATGTGTATATTTCTGAGTTGATGTTGACAGCGATGGGGGAGGTTCTTAAGACATGGGTTCGTGAACGGGAAGTCTGCGGTTCAAATCCCTCCAGGCCTTAAACCCTGATTGTGTGTGTGCGTGTATGTATGTGTGTGTGTGTGTGTGTGTGTGTGTGTGTGTGTGTGTGTGTGTGTGTGTGTGTGTGTGTGTGTGTGTGTGTGTGTGTGTGTGTGTGTGTGTGTGTGTGTGTGTGTGTGTGTGTGTGTGTGTGTGTGTGTGTGTGTGTGTGTGTGTGTGTGTGTGTGTGTGTGTGTGTGTGTGTGTGTGTGTGTGTGTGTGTGTGTGTGTGTGTGTGTGTGTGTGTGTGTGTGTGTGTGTGTGTGTGTGTGTGTGTGTGTGTGTGTGTGTGTGTGTGTGTGTGTGTGTGTGTGTGTGTGTGTGTGTGTGTGTGTGTGTGTGTGTGTGTGTGTGTGTGTGTGTGTGTGTGTGTGTGTGTGTGTGTGTGTGTGTGTGTGTGTGTGTGTGTGTGTGTGTGTGTGTGTGTGTGTGTGTGTGTGTGTGTGTGTGTGTGTGTGTGTGTGTGTGTGTGTGTGTGTGTGTGTGTGTGTGTGTGTGTGTGTGTGTGTGTGTGTGTGTGTGTGTGTGTGTGTGTGTGTGTGTGTGTGTGTGTGTGTGTGTGTGTGTGTGTGTGTGTGTGTGTGTGTGTGTGTGTGTGTGTGTGTGTGTGTGTGTGTGTGTGTGTGTGTGTGTGTGTGTGTGTGTGTGTGTGTGTGTGTGTGTGTGTGTGTGTGTGTGTGTGTGTGTGTGTGTGTGTGTGTGTGTGTGTGTGTGTGTGTGTGTGTGTGTGTGTGTGTGTGTGTGTGTGTGTGTGTGTGTGTGTGTGTGTGTGTGTGTGTGTGTGTGTGTGTGTGTGTGTGTGTGTGTGTGTGTGTGTGTGTGTGTGTGTGTGTGTGTGTGTGTGTGTGTGTGTGTGTGTGTGTGTGTGTGTGTGTGTGTGTGTGTGTGTGTGTGTGTGTGTGTGTGTGTGTGTGTGTGTGTGTGTGTGTGTGTGTGTGTGTGTGTGTGTGTGTGTGTGTGTGTGTGTGTGTGTGTGTGTGTGTGTGTGTGTGTGTGTGTGTGTGTGTGTGTGTGTGTGTGTGTGTGTGTGTGTGTGTGTGTGTGTGTGTGTGTGTGTGTGTGTGTGTGTGTGTGTGTGAGTGTGTTCCTTCTTCTCAAGTTTCTCTTTAATTGGAAAATGACGGGGAGGCCTGGAAAATTATCTTTTCAATTCTTGAACTACCTTGTTCACCGCCTGTGGTAACATATGTAGTAACAACAAACATAGAAATACGTTTGTTAGGAATAGATACGTAATCTAAAATGTTTCCCTTATTAGGGCACACGAACGGTCATCTCTTGAACGCCATGGTAGCACTGTTGCTTGGCAAGCAAGAGACCCGGGTTCGGTACCAGGTACCGCCATGGGGATATTCTCAGTTGCACCTAGACCTGTGAGGTCCCTCAGAGGCCAAATGAGGAGTTACTTGATTGGGAAGTAGTGATTCCTGGTTGCCAAGTCAGCATAAGTCAGTCTGTGACTCACCGGGGTACTCACCATGTCCCATCCTCTGGTACTGCACCTTACGCCTGTGATGGACGGAAGTGGAGGGAAAAAAAGTCGTCTAATTGGTCGGTCTGCGAGTTTAATGCGAATCACTGGCCTTACCACTTCACCCATCCTGCTTGGTTCAGAGATTTTACAGAACACAGGACAAATGCACATTCACTAGCATTATTAGTATGACAAGAGACAACGATAATAAATCTAAGAGATATAAACGCGGAAGTAAAGGACAATTTTCCTTTGTAGCAGAAGTCGCATTACCCTTTGCTGGTAGCTGAGATGCGCACTGCACTTTCTATCCGTGAGAAAGATTTACTGAATGACTTGCAGAATCAGTCATAACATATAATTGTGAAGTATACATTTGACCAAAGCCTAAACAGAGACGTATTGCTACCGGTTAGTGACATCCTTAATTTTTCAATCTAAAGAACCCATGCCCTATTTTTATTTCTTTTTTGTTTAATGGCAGCACATATTTGCAGCAATAAACCATAACAGATGAAATCCTGCATCACTCCTGAATGAAAAAACCTTGTACTGAGGGGTGGACTCCTCAAATAAATGAAGTACAGCCTGCACATGTTTCAAGACTAATCTGACAAGTAACAGCACACTTTAGATAAAATGTTTTTGCACTACGAATGTCTGGCAACTTGTATTTCAATGGGCTCTGAGGTCATTTGTGCGTAATTCCACCCATATCATTTATCCTCTCTGCAGATCTGAGTTGTAAAATTTGACGTTAAACTTAAAGAGAGGGAGGAAAATTTACCTGCGATTATTCTACTCGACAAGTCATTGTCCTGGTAATGTGAATTCATTTACGAGCGTAGCTATGGATTCATATTTATTTCAATCGTACCACCCATCATGACATCATTGTTTGAAGAAAAGTATTTCTAGTTGGTGAACCTTACAAATGAGTAAAATATTAAAGGAAATAAAGATAACACATGCTGCAGATAAAACTAAACGTTCAGCAGCAGTACTCAGTTTGTGCAAACACACTTCCATTGACGTGGTAGCTGTTTGTAACATTCTAGTTGAGTAGAGGCAAGCCTTGGTGATAGACCATCTACGTTCCTCTGCACAGAGGCCGACTTTCCTCTGATCCAGGCCTGGGGAACATTACTCCCAAGGTGTGAACAGAGCAGTACTTGCACTCTTTAATTGCCGTAGCTACTAAAACACATAAATGCATATGTAGATGGAATCGGTATTCCCTACCGGTTGTCCCCGGTTTTCCACTTTGATAGTTATGAATGGAGGGGAAGTAAGAGGATGACTTTACACCCCATGCCCACTCTGACCAATGTTGGATCACATTCACTATCTATGTCCATTTATATGAATGCTATCTCATGATACACCTGCACATCTCCATTTTAGGTAGTTTCCTGTGGTCGCAGTGTCTCTTTGTTGTGCCCTCTTCCTTATTTCTAGGTTCTACATATGTTCTATTCGTTAATGTTTCCCCTGAAATGTTCCTTTTCATTTTCCTTACGTAGATAGCTATAATTTGCTTCTGGTATTTTGTTAAATTCCACGTTTGTAAGCCGTACAACAGAGCTGGAAAATATATGTGCTGATTATTTCACTTTTCAAATGCATATCTCCAAAAATAATTAGTTAGCAACTGTTAGAAACCTCTTTCAACCTAATATTATATTTGCCTCTTCCTTTCGGTACATATTTGGTTTATATTTCTATATACAACGGAGATAAGTACTTACTTGTTTTGGTAATAGTCAAAAAGTGGTTAAATTATGCGTATCTACATGCATTCAGAGTAGCACGGGCTACTTGTGTAATACCTGATAAACACTAACATTAGCGAGTCATTCATATCTTTATTAGTCTACAGATATTTGTGTTAAAACAGAAAAGGGTACTTAGACGTGCAAATGTGCGAGTATCACGCCACTGCGTGCGAGACGGAAGTACTGCATGTTTCATGCAAGATAGCAGTAGAAATCGCTTCGTGATCTTGTCTTATCTGTCATACATTCAACGTCAATCATAGCAAGTATTGAGGTGAAATAAGGACATTACACAGCAGTCACAGGTTATACAAGGGACGGCAGCAGTGAAAACATTTCCTGAGGAGAAAGTAGAAAGGTGCAGGGGCAGTGAGCACTTATCCCTGAATGTCAAGCACTGTTTCCCTCGTGTCACATGGAGGCAGAGGGCATATTTGCGAACTTTGTCAGTGGCTAGAACGTTGTGTCACTTATAACCTCCTTGAATTCTATTTTGAGGGGTAGGGTAACTTGCCATTTGCCTGTTTCCCAACAACTAAGACCTCAAAGTCCCATACTGACAAAGGTGTAGAACTATTGTCAAATGCCATGGTGGACTATGGAAGGATAATTTACGTCCTCTGTACTTTTTGACTATCCTCTTTGTCAGGTCTACACCTTTGCCTTAATTTAGGAGAAAAATGAATTACTTCATAACGGTACTAAATCATAGCGGTTTTTGGAAGTGAGAACCAGAGTACAAGACATAGATAAGACAGGAGATGCGAGAAAGTACAGAAGAAAAGGAATCTTTGAAATTTTATAAGCAATTAAACACAGAATGGGGTAGGGAAAATATATAGATCATTGTGACAAAACTGGAAGAGAAGGCATAGCATGGATGAGAGTAGGAATAAAATATCTAGAAAGATTGAGAAGTAATGAGGTAGGGATATATGTGAATTTTGTGGAGATGAAGAGAACACCGTTCATCACGTGGTAGAATGTAAGTGGTTAACAAATTGCAGCAGAAAATTATGTGATAAGAAATGGGACAGTGTGAGCAAAGAGGTAGTGGCGTTAGCATGTTAACGGGGATGGGTGAAAAGAAAAATAGATGCATAGGAGAATTTTTATACAGGTTAAGAGAAATGTGGATTGGGGTGAAAGAAGCGAAAGTCAAGAGGAAATGACACCAAGCTGCTCAGGAAAACCAGCGAGTAAATCTTGGGTCAGACATTTCATGTATTTGACACGATGTATAACAGTGCATGTTCGAAGTCATTGTAGTGAAACATCAAATATCATAACCGCGCAGAATTAACATGGTAAAGTTGGTTACACAGTAACTTTAACTTAACAGTAACAGTTCACTTTAGAATGAAGCCAGAGAAAAGGCAACCATTTGTGAAGTATATCTGAGACTCAAGCTGTTGCCTCCTTCTTTTAAAAACTTTGACCATTAGGTCATAAACCCCTTCCCTACTATCTGAAGTATAACACTATTAATTTCTATTAATTAAATTGTGTTAAATTAAATTATTAATTTAATTAATTTCTATTAATTAAATTGTTAAATTAATTAACACCTATTAAGTAAATTGTGAAGTATAACACCTATATTAATTATAATGACTATTTTCTATTTTTATACATTTTGTGCCTATTCTTCTTCCACAAACCTAAAGACGAGTCCTTTAGTAATATCTCCCCTTTGGCATATAATTATTAACTGGATTGTTTAAAATACTTATTTGTATAGATTATATTTGGTATAAATGTAAAACCACATTGTTGTAATTCAAACTTTTACTAGAAAGCACAATGAGTTGCAAATATGTTCCAAAGGACAATTTTGTCTTATATTGTGCTTAAACCGCATCTAACGATACATCTGATGTCTACATATACCTGCCACTAACTGTGATGTCCGTATAGTCGTATTTTGGGCCAGTTCATCGATCTGCCGAATTTCTCATTTTTAGGGGTTGACGGCACGTAGTCCAGTGTTCCGACCGCTCGCCTCTCACCAAAGCGGCCCCTGTACGATTCTAGGAGACCGTATATGGAACTTGTGGTGGACGAAGTAGCGACTGAGCTGTTTTCTTAGGGTTCTCCGCTTCCCCCCATCATTCATTCCACCAATTGCTCTAATATCACCTTTCCTTCCTTCAATTTCAACCTCATTTCATGTCTTATTCCTCATTCTCATCCCAGGCCAAGGGCCGATACCCTGTTCTTGGTTCTCTGACCCAATGTCCGTCTGCTCCTCGACAGGCATCTGGCCTCAGGCGCTATCTTGTAAATTCTGGTGAGGGGTAAGAAGACTAAGTAAGTCAGTAATTTCTTATAGAATACCACAAGCTTTAAATGTAACTCTTTTTGTCGCGAATAAAATGTTTTAAGTGGTCAACTGAGAAGAAACATTTATATCAGTAGATAAATTTGATTTCAGCAACTATACCAACAGCAGCACATACTGCAAGTAATTCAATTATGTAAATGAGAGTGTTTTGATATTACGAAGCAGTAAACTATAAGCAGAATGTTGGAAGTACATCTCAATGCCTGGTGGGTGGGTGGGTAGGGGGATTCTGGGTCTACTTACACCCAAGGCTGCTTTAGGGCGTATTTCGCCCTCTTCAGCCATATGTCTGTATTCAGACATGATTTATATTGAAATATGAAGATGCTACTAAGCCTCTTACACGCTAAAGTTTAAAACAGCCCTACATTAGAGCCTCCAAAACCTAAACCGAGTTCTGGCCATGTTTAATTACCACTTCTCGAAAGATGGATCCCAGAGCTATCGAGTTGTGTTTGTTTTTGTAGGATCCTAGTGGGAACCCGCAATATATCATTTTCGTTCACCAGCACAAACATAAAATTCCTTTTACTACGGGCACCTTCATCCATGCGTGAGTTTAAAGCGTGTCAAATACGGGAAATGGGAATGTACCATTTGCAATCGATGTGAGTGGTTTAGAATATTCTAGCCTATCTATAATTATTTTGAATATTACGTTACAAATTCGAAAGGTAAGCCATGAAGGTGTCACTTGCAGCCTCTTCGAGAAATTATTTATTGCATTTAGGTCCCGCAGTTTATGAACACAACATCAGTTTTGCAATCCATTTCTCATAAAAGACGAGGACATCTAATATGAAGTTACATTAAATCAATAATTTAAAAATTAATTGTGTACGTTTTAAAAGTCAGTTCATAATTAATTTTTCACCCCCATTTCATCACACCATTGCAATGTCCTGTATTCTTCGGAGTGTCTTCCTTTCTGAGGTGCTAACTGGTGCACATAGAAGGTGCGAAGTTTTTTGTATGTTGCAATTTCATCTCTAGAATATATGAAAGTATAATGGACAGTTGCCAGAATTGAATAATATTTCTCACTTATGGGGCAGCTTTCCTTTAAAACTCGGTGGTACAGGTCAGCAATTCATCCAAAGCGTTTAAATATTATAGTGCTTCTTGCTTCTAAATATTTCCAGTCTTACAAGAACATTTTTTGTTCGTTGTTTCAATTTATAAAGAAATGTGTGTTGATGGAGTGCATGGAAACGGTTGGATTATCTTAATGTCATAAGTGTCTGGAAATAAGTTCTAATGAACCTTTGCACTTCTCTGTAGCATTTGTTTAATAACATATTTAAAGTGGGCTCCTCATTAGGTGTCGCGACATTTCGTCCCAGACAAATGGACCAAGATTACAAAACCGTTCAGTGGCAAATCGTTTCCAAATTCCATTTATGACATAGTAAGTTTCTATAGTTATGTACATATTTACTAGATAAGCGTTCCTGACGACCATTCAACTTTTCTCTAACAACCAACCAGTTTTATAGTGGTGAACGCACCTATCTTAGTGCATCGCCCTCAGCAAATATTGCTCTGGAAATCTTGTCAGCAGGAACTTCGCCATTTAGTAGTTAGTTGCCCGAGAAGAGTTTTAAGAATAGCTCTGTATTTTATGGATGTACAGGTCTTGATTGGCTGTGTTTTATGGGGTTGTTCAGAGTAATCGCTCGAAACACGATAATGTGGGGGGAATGTTCAGCTGTAACTAATTCTACTTGTTGGAAACTTGATTGACATAGTTAAAGAGACACAAGCTTGTAGACTGGTCGAACAGGATCAGATGTAAGAAAGTGCAAGTGATTGCTGTATGTACGAACA